>PVJS01009234.1:0-50918 GCA_004027185.1 Glis glis
AGGAGGCGCTGGCCGCCGGCGCTGACTATGAGTGCGGCGTGCCGAGGCCGGGTCCCGCGGGCCCGCGTGTCCCGCCTCGTCTCCTTCAGTGCGAGCCACCGGCTGCACAGGTGGGGTGCGCCCACAGGTCCGACACAGGAGGCGGGCTCGAGCCCCGGGGTGGGCGGTGCTGGAGGGGCGGCCTCCCTAGAAAGCTGCGGCTGCTGGAGTCGGCCCGCTGCGGCGCCCGCGGAGAGCGGAGGGGGCTCTGCAGCGAGCCCTGGCTGTGAAGTTAAGCACCCCATACTACCTTGCCCGGAGCGTGGGGAACGCTCCGTAGATGTTAGCTAATGTGTGCCAGGAGCCTGAGCTAATTTAATGTCTAATATAATATCTAATATAATTACAAGGCAAGTTTTATCACCGTTTAACCAAAGATGTAATGAGCCCTGCTGTTCAGTTTCCTAAGCAAGCAGCACAGGTGAGATTTTGAACCCCAAGCCCTCAGGCTTCCTAGCTGCACCGAAGAGTAGATTTTGAGCCTGGTGTGGTGGTGCACTCCTGTAATCCCAGTATTTGGGAGGCTGAGACGGGAGGATTGCAGGTTCGAGGCCAGTAGGCAGCAACTTAGTGCGACTCTATTTCAAAATAAAAATTAAAGGGGGGAGGGGGCTGAAGGTGTAGCTCGGAGGTAGACCGCTCCTGGATTCAATATCCAGTACCAAAAACAAACAAAAAATTTGATTTTGATTTTGACTAGAGTCTCACTATTCTCTAGCAAGCTCCCTTCCCTGAGCTTCTGTTTCCTCTGTAAAATGAGGACGATCAATTCTAACAAGATTGAACCATTCATTACTGGCGAGGATTTGTTTATAAGGTCCTGTGTCAGGTAGTGCTCCAGGAACCCACACACACGCTATTGCTCCTTCCTAGTTTACAGGGTGACCAATTTTGTGCAAAAAGTGTGAGAAGTAGGAGAAAATGGGGATTTTTTAAAAATAAAGATCTCAAAAAGAAAGGGATTATATAACAGGAAACTCAAATGTATAAAGGTGCCAAGGACTCAGAGGATGGGAAGTTGATTGGGTTGATGTGATAAATTCATTAAGTAAATTGTTTTCTGTCTGGAATACCAGCTTAGTATTGTAATTTAAAAAAATTTATTTAATTTGAATAGCCCTGAATGGATTTTTAGTAGGCAATAGTTGAGGCAGAATAGAGCAAGACTGTTACAAAGTTGACAAGTCATGTGATTTTTTTCTGGATAAAGGGGATATTAAAGTGCTTGGCATATATCTTGTGTTTATCATTGTATATTCTTGCTTCATTCTGCACTTGCCTTTTACATAGTAGGTACTCAGTAAATGCATGTTGAATTGAAAAATGGAAGGACCTTCAACAGATTAGTTGGAATCTTGCTATGGAACAAGGGGGTTGCATTTAGGGTTTGTTTATGCTAGTTTGTGTTGGTACAGTAGTCTAATTAGGGAGTATACATTGATTCTTGATGTATAGGTGAGTGATGAAATCAAAGTGATTTCTTGCTGGGTGTAGTGGCGCACACCTGTAATCCCAGTACTTGGGAGGCTGAGACAGGAGGACTGCAGGTTGGAAGCCAGCCTCAGCAATTTAGCAAGGCTCTTAGTGAGACCCTGTTTTCAAATAAAAAATAAAATAGGGCTGGGTTGTAGCTTGGCTGTAGAATGCCCCTGGGTTCAATCTCCAGCACTCAACCCCCCAAAAAACAAATAAAGTGATTTCTCCAGTTAGTGAGTTAAAGTAATAATAAATTGTGAAACTTACCAAAGACCAGGGCAAATAATAATGTAGGGAGCCAGGTGTGGTGCCACATGCCTGTAATCTCAGTACTTGGGAGGCTGAGGCAAGAGGATCACAGGTTCAAGGCCAGCCTCAGCAACTTAGGGAGATCCTCAGCAACTTAGTGAGACCCTGTTTCAAAATAAAAAGTAATAATAATAAAACGGACTGGAGTTGTAGCTCAGAGGTAAAACACCCCTACATTCAATCCCCAGTACCACCAAAAAAAAAAAAAAATAGGGAACAGAAAAGGGATTTGAATGTGATGCCTGTGTCATACTAACTAACTCTCTTTTTCTTTTGGTCAGCAAATCTCTGAGTGATGAAGAAAACTTGAAACTGTTTGGGAAATGCAACAATCCAAATGGCCATGGGCACAATTATAAAGGTGAGAGAAAAACTGATGAAATTTATCTGGGCGTGGTGGCTCACACTTGTAATCCCAGTACTTGGGAGGCTGAGACAGGAGGATCACAGGTTCGCTGCCATTCTCAACTTAGTGAGATACTGTTTCAAAATAAAGAATAAAAAATAAGGTTGGGGGTGGAGCTCAGAGGGAGAATGCCCCTGGGTTCAATCCTGAGTACCAAAAAAAAAAAAAAAACCCTAAAACAAAAACTGATGAAATTTAAGCCTTTCACTAAGGATGAAAGAGTGTTCAGGAAATGTACGTGTAATGAGTCAAAAGCATTATGGACAACATGAGTGCTTTGATCCTTGAATGAGAAATTAAATGAAGTTTAAAAACAAAAAGCTCTGTTGCCATGGTTGGATGTGTCTTAAGTTTTACTTCACCATGTTCTACTCTGTTGTAGAGAGAGTCCAAAATAAGGAGTAGTTTAAAGAACTTTTTCCTTGGCTTTAGAGTATGCATAATAAAAAAATTTTGGCAACGCATTTCCTTCTGATTAGGTATGGCTAAAGCTAACTTTAAAATTAGATTATAATAATCATTGAGTAGATAGAAATGCTTAACGTGATTTAAACATATATCTATATATACATGTACTAAAATATCACATGCTACTCGATTAATATATACAATTTTTATGTTTTTAATGTATCAGAAAATTAAATTTAAAAACCTCATAGCAGAATCAAAATGAATCAAAATGCCTAAGAATGTACTATATGGCAGAAAAATAGTTTAGGTTTGAAACTTTACCAGCACTGTGTAAAGAAAGCAAGTAATTTGGCAAGGACAAGAGACTTGATTCTTTGGGACATAGCTGATGCTTCAAAAACAGCTACATAAGCCATAGAATATAACAACATGTGGTGTGGCATTAAAAAAGACCAGACAAGATGTCAGAAAGTCAAAATACCTAATTGTGTTACTGCTCTTACTTCATCTATGATACCTGTCTGTACTCACTCACGTAATACCTAATGATGTTTGTGTGGAGCTGAAAAAATGCAAAGTTGTAGAAGTTACTAGTTTGTAAAGCATTGATTAAGATTTTTCAAATTCTTCAGATAAAGCATTTATGATTTTACAAAGTATTACTGTAAGCTGGCTATACATTCTTGTAAGTAAAGGGATGAATGTAAGACCCAATAGTAGTTTTGCTTACTCAGAAAGGTACTGCCCAGAATTGCACCAGTTTGGTGTATAGCTGGACACCTGCACGTACATTTTCTGCAAGAGATTGAGCAACATCTTGATCTTCCTCCCTAGTGCATGAACATCCTAAGCAGAATTTACACCCTTTTTGGCCTTGGCTAATTTCCTTTACTTAGCCAAAGCTCCTTTTCTTGGTTAAGTCTTGGTTTGGTTGATAAAAAGATGTTAATTAAAAAGATAATTATTTTTGTGTGTGGTGCTGGGGATTGAACTCAGGGCCTTAGACATGCTAGGCAAGCTTTCTACCACTGAGCTACAACTCCAACCCTTTTCATTTTGAGGTAAAGTCTTGCTAAGTTGCCCAGGCTGGCTTCCAACTCACAGCCTCAGCTTCCTGAGTAGCTAAAAGGAAAAATATTTTGGGGAAAATGTAAGTATAGCTGTGGGGGCCAAAGATCTAATAATGTATGTGGCTAACTTGTGCTTGGATGTTAATCTGTTGAAAGTCATGTTGGTTTTTTGGTATTTTTGTTTTCTTTCCCATAGTTGTGGTGACAGTACTTGGAGAGGTATGTGCTGAACATATTTGTGTGATTTGTTCAGATTGCTGAACCCTCTTTCAGCCTGTGTGGTGGATTCTGTGTTGAAAACTTCCGTTTCACCTGCATCATTGTTGGCTTTTGTGTGTGGTGAGCTGCTGCCATTCCAGGCCTCTCCTCTTCCGAAGTGTTGTCTTTAATGTGCTATATGTGGACAGGCAGAAGAGCCGGGCAATGAAAGGATGCCTGGAGCACATGGTGCTTCTGTGTTGAGATCAAGGCTTGTCTCTGGGATGAAGGCAAATGTGGGCACAATCTGCACATTGTATGGTCTTTAATAGTTTACCAGAAGTTTCAATAGGAAGAGCCTTATTAGAGTAATATTCACTTTTGTTTCTTCTTTAGATTGATCCTGTTACGGGAATGGTTATGAATTTGACTGACCTCAAAAAATATATGGAGGTAATGCTGTATTGGGTGCTTATTATATGCTTTCTCCTCGGTATAATTTTTGACAGCCCCCTTTCCACCCCCCCCCCCCAGTAAATTATGTCTTGAGATTCCATGTCTTTCTGAGTGGAGTTGGGTGCGGGTTAGGAGAATAGTTGGAGGAACTGAACTCTCATGGCCTTCTAAAGGTCTTTTTTTTTTGGTACTGGGGATTGGACCCAGGGGCATTCTACCTCTGAGCCACACCCCAGCCCTATTTTTTTTTTAAACAGGGTCTCACTAAGTTGCTGAGGCTGGCTTCAAACCTGTGATCCTCCTGTTTCAGCCTCCCAAGTACTGGGATTACAGGCATGGCGCCACCACACCCTGCTTGATTATAGATTTTAACACCACCTTTTCTTGGCTTTATTATAAACTTAGTGGGGCAGTTCATCATAGAGATAACACACAAGAAGATATTCAATAAAGAACTTTCTGATTGTGCCATCATAAAATTCTTGCATTGTAAGATGTCATATTGAGAGGTGCTCAACAGTTAACTGACTTGCTCCAGGTCATGTCATTAGTCATTTGCAAAGTTGAGAGTAATATTTTTACCCTCCACCTGTTTTTATTATGCTATTTCAACTATTTAATTCTTCACTTCATCTCTGCAGCTTACTTTTATTCTAAAATTTGGCATGTGCTTCATAAAAGTGATGTTAATAATCATTATTTCTTTCACATTACTTATCTATTCAACAAATTTATCTGCTTTGTCTCAGTTTTTGAGCTAAATACTGGGAATATAAAGATGAGACATAGCCCATATGGAGTATGTGCATCGCTTTTTTTAGGAGGTAAAGAATAGTAAATACTCAAAAGTTATTGTTGAATAAATGAATAAGGGAATGAGTGAACAAATCAAAAGCACTGTGCTTAAAGAACTTTAGAAAAGTTAAAAAGACAGAGTTCTATCTGGGCACATAAAATATTTATACGCAAAGTATTGTACCACATAAGACAACAATATGGTAGAGGGCTCAAGCACACATGTGATTGACTACTGCCAGAGGAGCTCTGCTTTTCTTCCTCTTTTGAGTACCTGACGTACACCACACATTCCCATCAGTAAAAGTGGCTTGTCATGGCACAGAGAGTGACGGGAGAAGGGGGCTTCAATGGAGAAGTTGGGACTGGAACTGGAATTGAAGATAAAGATATTTATTTTCTTGATATTCATGGGGGAATATCTCTTCCTTTGATCTATTTTAAATGCTAGTAGATCTAGGACTTACTTTAAAAAATATGATTCTAGTCGGGTGTGGTGGCGCACACTTGTAATCCCAGTACTTGGGAGGCTGAGACAGGAGGATCCGGGTTCATGGACAGCCTCAGCAACTTAGTGAGGCCTCCGCAACTTAGTGAGACCCTGTTTCAAAATAAAGAATAAAAGATAGGGCTAGGAGTGTAGCTCGGAGGTAGAGTGCCCCTGGGTTCCATTCCCAGTACTACCAAAAAAAATATGATTCTAGTTTTGCTCAAGAAATTATTGCTATTATTACTAACATACTTATGCTTCTTGAAACCCTACCACATGGAAAATTTAGATTGTTTCACAAATGCCTAGATTTTTGTCCAAGAACTAAAAGTAGAAACCTTAAAGGAATAAGGCAATTACAGTCCTTGCTATGATAAGGAAAAACTTTATGTTAATATATGTAAGCATTAGGAAGTAATAGTCTTTATGTATTTATATTTTTTCTTGTAAGAGCCCAAGTTCATTATTAAATTCTTTATGGCAGAAGTTTAGAATTACTTACATAATTTCAGTCTACGTTGCTTTATAAAATATAGTGCTCATTGGATCTTTGTCCTAATGATATTGTGGCATTCATTGTTCCATGGGTGAGACTGAGTTGTGGAAGTGTTTCTGGCAATTTTTTGGACAGAATTTAAAAAGTGTTAAGTTGAATTCTGAATCACAGTGGTTTGTGTTTTGAGAAAGCTCCAGGAATTCTCTACTACTTTTTGGTTTCTCACCTCTTTGCATTCAGCAATAAGGATAGTAAATCATTACAGGGAACTGGGCCTGCAACTTTAATCCTTATCAAATTGCTTTGAGACACAGGCATGCCACTTGTCAGTATTGGGGTGGGGGCTAACTGATAGGGAAAGGCTTAGAGGTTTAGGTAGAACCCTTTGGGATTTGAGTCATGTCCGGTTTTCCCCTTTATTTTGTGTGTAGGAGGCAATCATGAAGCCCCTGGATCATAAGAATCTGGATCTGGATGTGCCATACTTTGCAGATGTTGTAAGGTGGGTGTCACTGTCTTGTCTTTTATAGATAGTAAGAAAGGAGAATTGAAAGCCAGGCGTGTTGGTACATTCATGGAATCCCAGTTCTTGGGAGGCTGGGAGACAGGAAGATCGCAAATTTGAGTCCAGTCTCAGCAACTTAGCAAGACCCTTAGCAACTTACTTAGCAAGACCTTGTTTAAAAAAAAAAAGGCAAAATTGGGCTGGGGATTTAGCTCAGGGATAGAAGGACCTTGGGTTCAATCTCCAGTACCACACACACCCAAAAAAAAAAAAAAAAATCGATCTTAACATTTTATTTGATTGCTGTGTGATTCCTAAAGTTTTAGTTTAATATCTTTCAATACTAGAATTGGTTTTCTATGAGTACTAAATATAAAATTTTATTATTTGCATTTTGAACTTTTTTATCTTTTTTCTACAGCACGACAGAAAATGTAGCTGTATATATCTGGGAAAACCTTCAGAAATTTCTTCCTGTGGGAGTTCTTTATAAAGTAAAAGTGTATGAAACTGACAATAATATTGTAGTTTATAAAGGAGAGTAGTTCTTAGGGATTAAAATTCTAGGAAGACTAATTTCTTTCTATGTTTGAAAAAGGTCTTTATTCTTTTGGAATACTAAGCAGTTACCACATAATTGTTGTACCTCTACATTGTGTTTAGGAGTGTCTGATTTATTGAAATTACTATAAAACTTGTAATAATTTAAAATCTATTGTAAAATAAAACATGTATTGTATACTGAATATAATTTAGAGTCTTTTATCCATAGGTAAGCAGAATATTTTGATATGGTATTTGAAAGCAAAAGAAATTTATTTTTGATGTATTCTCTGTTATCTCATTTTTAGTATTCATTTTTTCTGATATAAGAGATAAAAATGCTGGGTGTGGTAGCGCACACCTGTTTTAATCCCAGTATTTGGGAGGCTGAGGCAGGAGAATCACAGGTTCAAGGCCAGCCTCATCTACTAGTGAGATTCTCATCAACCTAGTGAGACCCTGTTTCAAAATTTAAAAAAAAAAAAGGGCTGGGGATGTAGCTCAGAGGCAGAATGCCCCTGGGTTTAGTCTCTAGTAACACACACACACACACACACACACACACACACACACACACAGAGGTAAAAATATTTATGCAACTTATAGTAGGTAAATATTGTAAAAAAATAAAATTCAGAGCTGGCATACACCTGTAATCCAAGCTACTCAGGAGGTTGAGGCAGCAGGTTCAGAAGTTTGAGTCTAGCCTAGGCAACTTAGACCCTGTTTCAAAAAAAAAAAAAAAGGCTGGCTGGGAATGTAGCTCAGTGGCAGAGCACTTGCCTAGCATGCAAGAGGCCTTGGGTTTAATCCCCAATACCATAAATAAATAATAAAATAAAATTCAGGTGACCACAAAGTCTGGAGACAAATATATATATAGATTTCTTAATAGATTGAATTCCCTTGATTACCACTCCTCAGATATGCTAAAGGCACAAGTTTATTCAATGTAAGCTAGACGCAAATCATCCGAGGCAATATATTGCTGATGCATGTACAAAGACTAATGGAAATGCTTCTTTACCGCACATTAGTCATTGCAGTTTTACACAGCATATTGAACTGTGCATTGTTAGCGAGGAGCAACACGTTCAACATGATCATACAACATCATCAGTAAACTATTATGTATATTTTGTCTGGAATTCGGATGTCGTGGCCACTGAATAATTTAAACTCAGAAGACTGCAGAATAAGGACATATTTTAAACCCTGATAAAATAATCAACATTTTATGTTTACATTTCTATTCTATAAAACGTTTCCTGTATACAGTTTTTCCTAACTGATACCATTTTATTCTGATCATTAAACTTACCTGTATAAGTTGAACTATATTCTTGGCATTGATATCTGATATCTTTTCCTCATGACTAAATCCCTAAGAATGTATTTGCTTGTTTTACACAAAGAACTATTCTTTTGGGTTCTTATTTGTATTCTAAACTACTTAAATATAGGGTTTTATACTTCTCTCCACATAGCACTAGTATACAATGGATTCTCAGAATGTTGGCACCTAGAAATAATAAAAGGATTTATGCAGTTCTTATGATGCTAAAACATTTTGCAAAGGAATAAACTTATTTTGGAGGTAGTGACTACAGAAAATCTATTAAAAGATTTGACAATGCAGTGCCCACTTAATTAAATATGAATGTGTTTTAGTTATCAAACTCAATTTTTATTTTTGTAGTATATTTTTATTACTCTGTGTGTGTGTGTGTGTGTGTGTGTGTGTGTGTGTGTGTGTGTGTTTTACTGGGGATTGAACCCAGGGACATTCTATATCTGAGCAACAACCCCAGTTCTTTATTAATTAATTAATTAATTTACTTATTTGGTGGTACTGGGGATATTCTACCACTGAACCCTTATTTGGTGGTACTGGGGATATTCTACCCCAGCCCTTTTTTATTTTTTTCTTCTGAAATAGGGTCTCACTAAGTTACTGCGTGCTGGCTTCAAACCTGTCACCATCCTGTCTCAGCCTCCCAAGTACTGGAATTACAGGCATGCACCACTGCATTTGGCTGTATTGATTACTTGAAAGGCAGGATGTGTATATATATATATATTTATATGAAGGTACTTTATATTTTACCTCTCACAAATACCATGCAGGATAGTTATTTTTCCCATTTTATAGGTAAGAAATTTAAAATTAATAGAATTTAAGCTACTCGCTTAAGATCATTCAGCAAATAAATTGTAAACTGGGTGTTTGACACTTAGAGTCTTTCTTACTCTAAAACACAGACTCTAAAAAAGGGACAGTAGGTGTATTTCCAGATTTCTTAAAGATGTAGATTTTACAGCTCTGATATATTAGAGAAACATTTTTATTTTGGTAATATTCTGTCTATTCATTCATCCATCTATATCCATCCATCCATCCATCCATCCATCCATCCATCCCATGAATTGAGTAGATAAGTGAATGGAAGGACCAACAATAGGGTATAGATGATTTTCTTCTTTCCCTTTCAGGGACCACATCAAACTTATATTGTAATTGTTGCTTGACCTGTTTGTGTTTTTTCTCTCACTGCTGTAAATTCCTTGTGGGCAAGTTTCTTTTTTTTTTTTTTTGGTACTGGGGATTGAACCCAGGGGCATTATACCTTTGAGCTATACCCCCAGTCCTGTTTTATTTTTTATTTTGAAACAGGGTCTCTCTAAGTTGTGGAGAGCCTCATTGAGTTGTTGAGGCTGGCTGCGAACCTGCGATCCCCCTGTCTCAGCCTCCCAAGTACTAGGATTACAAGCATGTGCCACCATGCCCAGCTGTGGGCAAATCTTTATGCTAAGCAGGGTATCTGATAAATAGTACTCAATAACTTTTTGTTAATTAAATAAATGAATGGCATATTGGTAAAAACTTGAAATTTTATAGTGCCTTACATAATGGGCACTTTGTGAATATTTTTAGATTTGAATAACCTGAAAGTTTTGAGGCTTGAATTCTAGTCCCAGAGCTGTTACTATTTAGTTAAGTCCTACTCATCTCTGGGCATTAGTTTCTTTACCTGTAAAGCAAATCCTTGGACTTAACTAGGTACTTTCTGAAGTTAACTTCTGCCTCTTTTATATCTAGATGATTTTAAATACCAAACGAGTAATGAGTTTAGAGTAGGAAAAAGATCACTGTGGGGTGGTGAGGTCTGGAAAAGCTTAGTAGAGGAGGGAAGTCCAGAATAGTACTTACAGTGACTAAGGAGAGTGGTAGTTTGGAATTTAGAGAAAGAAGGAATGAAAACTAAAAGGGTAGAAGTTATTTAGCAAGGTTACCAAGGTGGGAATATACAAAGCATATTTTGAATATAGTAAATAGATCTTAATAGAGTAGTGGTGAGGTATAAGAATGTCATGAGAAGTAAGCTTGGAAACACAGGATGGAGATGGCATGGAGAGCTTTGAATGTCAATTCAGTCTTTGTCCTTTAAGGAATAGAGAGTTATTGAAGTTTCGTTAGTTTGAAGAAGATAACCAGCTGGACAAAGGGAAGCCAGGAAACCAGTTGTAAAACTATTACAGAAATCTGGCTGACTATAAAGTGATGGATGCCTGAGCCAGGCGTGGTGGCACACGCTTGTAATCCCAGTACATGGGAGGCAGAGACAGGAGGATTTCAGGTTCGCACCAGCCTTAGCAACTTAGTGAGGTCCTCTGCAACTTAGTGAGACTATTTCAAAATAAAAATAAAATAGGGCTTGAAGTAGAGCTCAGAGGTAGAATGCCCCTGGGCTCAATCCCCAGTACCAAATAAAAAAGAAAAGAAAAGAAAAGAAAAAAGTGATGGATACATGAACCATGGTGGAGGCAGTAGAAATAGAAGGGGGAAGGAGAACCAAGCTAGCATTGCGCAGTGCTTAATGTGGTGTCAGGCATTCTACCAAATACATCAATTAATTAATTAATTAATTTTTTTGCTGTACTGGGGATTAGACCCAGGGGCATTCTATCTCTGAGCTACACCCCCAGCCGTATTTTATTCTTTATTTTGAAACAGGGTTTCACTAAGTAGCTGAGGCTGGCCACGAACCTGTGATCCTCCTGTCTCAGCCTCCCAAGTACTGGGATTACAAGCGTGTGCCACCACATCCAGCTTACCACATACTTTATATATTACCCAATAATCACCCTGTCCAGTGAGTGTATTGGTTTTCTACTGCTGGGTAACAAATTACCCCAAAACATAACATAAGCATGACTTAGAACAGCACTTATTTATTATCTTCTCGGTTTCTGTGGGCCAGCAAGCCAGGGGTGGCCTCGCTGTGACCCCTGGTTCAGGGTCTCTCAAGGCTGCAGTCATCAAGGCTTGGCCAGGAAGGATCTACCCAGCTCATTCACATGGCAGGATCCAGTTCCTCATGGGTGGGTGGACTGCAGTCTCAGTTCCTCCCTTCGTTTCTTGCCATGTAGGTCTCTTCATAAAGCCTCTCCCAGCATGACGGTTTGCTTCCTTAGAGTGGGCAGGTAAGAAGGCAAGGAAAGTGCCGCAAGACCATAGTCACAGTCATTTGTAACCTAACTACCTTTTCCGTATTTTGTTTCTTAGAAGCAGGTCACTAGGTCCAGCTCACATGCAAGGGTAGCGGATTACACACCTATCACTAGTGTAAAGTGTGAGATGGAGATAGCAGGAGACAGGACAGGGAGGTAGGCGGGGAGGTGTATCATACCCTTTTGGATGCGGGAGGAGTAAAGCACATTTCATTTTGTGGGAGTGAAATGTCAGAGCAGCAGCAGTTGTTTACAGTGGGAATTGTGGGGTTCATGGGTAGAGAAATATAAAAATCTTAGAAGCACAACTCTTGAAATTAAAGCCAACTCTAAGGTGAGAAGTTAAGAAAAATATAATAAAATCTTGTGTTAATGACCAGAGCTCAGCTACTGTTAGTATTGCCTTAGTTGATGAGTAACCACCAGTGGGTTATGAAAATGGCCAGGATATTAGGATCAGTTGTGTACATGTGGTCACTAATACACTAGACCTGTGATAAGTAATCATTTGGCTTTGTACACTCCAAATTTTAAAATTCTTCCTGGAATTGAAATTATCTTAAAGATGGGAAACAGCTTGTTCTCATTTTGCCTTTGTTATGTCTGAGATATTTCTAGCCTCCCTTGCATATAGAAAAATCATTGTTAGTTTCACACAATTTAATTTTATAGCAAGATTCCGCTGCAAGACACTTTGGAAAATGTCCCAGATAAACACTGGTAAAGTCTCCACATAGCTGCAGAGAGAACTGCTGTGGCCACAAAAGAAAGGTCAAGGCAAGTGGTTCTGACTGGAGGGTTTTCAGAGCGGGAGTTCTGCTTTCTATGGACTCATTGGTTGATTTGCTTCCTTCAAAAATCCACCAATCCACTCCCATCTGTGTTCAGCAGGAAGAATTAATGATTTAAAAAAGAGAACACTGCCCCCCCCCCGCCTGCCCTTTTGTAGTTTTTGGCTTAAGAAATGACATCCCAGGCTTGTATTCACAGAGCTTCTGGAGAAACAAGTCCTCAGTACTTAAGCCCAAGTTGGTCTTCAGTCAGCTTGTTATTCAGTGAAAATTCCCAAGACAGCATGATAATAAACATGAACCAAGTTTTCAAACTAATTTTACTTCTCACACATATCTAAATAAATATGTACACTGTGGCTGGAAATGACCTGAAGAAATGGAAGACTTGGTATTGTCTTTTACCGATTAAAATTTTTGTTTTATCACAGATGGAGCCATAGATAAGTGTCTATGGGCATCTCTGACTTGACTTCCAAACACAAAGTTCTGATTTCTCCTTCAAAATCTGTTCCTCCGCCAGTCTTCCTTAAAAAATGCCACTACTATATATTCATTTCTTTGTGTGTGTGTGTGTGTGTGTGTGTGTGTGTGTGTGTGTGTGCGCGCGTGGTGCTGGGGATTGAACCCAGGAGCATTCTACCTCCAAGTTACACCCCTAGCCCTATTTTTATTCTTTTTTTAATTTATGTTTGTGGTGCTGGGAATTGAACCCAGGGGCATTCTACCCCTGAGCTTCACCCCCAGCCTGATTTTTTATTCTTTATTTTTAAACAGGGTCTCACTAAGTGAGGCTGGCTGCGAACCTCCAATCCTCCTGCCTCACCCTCCCAAGTACTGGGATTACAAGCGTGTGCTACCACACCTGGCTCTATCTATTCATTTCTTCAAGCCAGAAATTTGGGCGTTGTTCTTGATCCTTTCCCCACCAACCTCTCACCTCTCACATCAAATCTATCCGTTCTTTCAGTTTGGTTCTACTTCCACAATGTGTAATAATTGTCTATGTCTTCATTTCCGATGCCACTACTCTAGTCCAAACTGCCACCATCTCATGCCTGGATTTCTGACAAGGCCTCATAACTGGTCTCCTGTTTCCACTTTGGTTCTCTTTCACACTTCTGTGGATCACTCTAGAAGAGCAGTCAGGTCTTCCCCCCACCCCATATTACCCCCTGAAAGCCCCCTCTTGCTTTTAGATTATAATCCTAACTCCCCACACTGGAAGATCCGCCCCTGCCTGCTTTGCAGCCTCAGCCCCTCACTGGGTTTTGTCACACTGGCCTTCCTTATCTGTTTCATTCCTGCCTCAGGATCTCTGCATTTACTGCCTTCTTCCTGGAATGCTGCCCTTACCTCCCCACGCGCTCCAATCCCTGACACAAACCCCACATTCTTCACATTTCATCGTACCTATCACCTTGAAGAAGCCTTCCTTGATCACCCTGTAGACATCCTGTGGTGTTCTATCACGCTTTATACTTCCCTTTCTCGCAGTTCAAAAAAATTTTTAATATATTTGTTTCTTTTTGCCTTATTTGAATACTAGTTTACTATCTGTCCCAACCACAAAGGTGTCAACTTCATGAGAGCTAAAGCCTTGTCTGTCTGGTTCACTCGTTTCCCCAGGATGCAACACAATGCCTCCCACACAGCAGGTGCCTAATACAGTCATCCCTCAATATCCACAGGAGATTGATTGTGGGACACCTCCCCACCCCTGCCACCACCACAGAGATACCTCAATCTGTGGATGCTCAAGTCCCTCAATAAGATGATGTAGTATTTGCACATCCTCTATGCACATCCTCTCGTACACTTTAAATCATCTCTGTTACTTATGATACCTAATACAAGATGAATGCTATATGAGTAGATGTTATTCTGTTTCCATTAGGGAATAATAACAAGAAAAGAGTGCATCTATTCAGTACAGACACATTTTTTCCTAATATTTTGGATCTGTGGTGGGTTCCACATTTATGGACGTGGAACCCACAGATACATAGGGCTGACTATGATCATTTACTGAATAAACAAATGTTTGCTGTCTCTAAAGAACTGGTTGAGCTTGGTGTAGTAATTTTTTTTTTTTTGGATTGAACCCAGGGGCGTTCTACCTCCGGGCTACACCCCCAGCTCTACTTTTTATTCTTTATTTTGAAACAGGGTCTCACTAAGTTGCGGAGGGCCTCACTAAGTAACTGAGGCTGGCCGCGAACCCTGATCCTCTGGTCTCAACCTCCCAAGTACTGGGATTATAAGTGTGCACCACCACATCTGGCTTTTTTGAGATTTAATACCATACATCAGATAACATACTTTACATTTTCTTTCTGTTTTGTTTTTTTTTTTTTTTTTGTGTGTGTGTGTGTGTTACTGGGGATTGAACCTAGGGGCATTTTACCTCTGAGCTACACCCCCAGCCCTATTTTATTTTTTTAGTTTTGAAACAGCAACACTAAGTTGCTGAGGCTGGCCTAGAACCTGTGATCTGCTTGTCTCGGCCTCCCAAGTACTGGGATTACAGGTGTGTGCCACCATGTCCTACTCAGAGATTCTTTATGCACTTCATCTTAGAGAACCACCACCACCATAAAATACCCTGGGACTTCCTCCAAACCTGTTTATCTGGCTACCTTTATCTTCCTGGGAATTTTCCATTTTCACACAACAGTAAAATGGTCCTCAGCTACTAATTTAGATAAAGATAAGCAAGAACTGAATCAAAACTACTTTAGTAAAGAGCTCTCCTATAATAATGATGACAACATCATTAGTAGCCCCTGATGCAAAGGTTCCCTTTACAGGCAGGATAAAGAGTAAAGGCTGAATATAGTTACTGTCTCTTCCCTAGTTCTTGGAGTGTAGGGTTGCTCTAGGCAGAGAGAGCCGTAGGTGGTCTTGCATTAAATGCTTTTTATCATTTCATCTCTTTGACCCTGAGAACAGGGGTACCTTTTGAAATGTGGAACTGAACTAGTCTCTGTATCATAGGCAATATTTTTTCAGCAAACAAGGATCTTATTTATTGTCATAATGACTCTCAGTGATTATAAGAGTACCAGGAGAAAGTTAAGATTCCATTCTTGAAAGAGAAACAGTATTTAGAAAAGAAAAAGAGCAACTTAACCAGGTTGTGGGGTATAGCATGTTCTGCCTTTATTTGAGATTGTGTTGGTGTTTGTGTGGTTAACAACCTTCAGGCTTTGGCTTTCATTGGTTTGTTGTGAATGAACATTATAGCAGCCAGGCATCTCAAGTAATCACCTCCACTCTTTAGGGATTACCTCCAGTTTACTGATGGGGAATCTGTGGTTTAAGGAGATTTAAGAATCATGTTCAAAGTCACCCAGTAAGTGGAAGAGCTGGGATTTGAATATAACTCTCTTAGGCTTAACCCCCCCCCCCACACACACACCTAGGCTGAACATTAAAATAACTTTCAAAAAATTTCCAAAGCTCTTTAAAAATGTAGTATGTACAGATTTTGTTAATTTAACAAAAGGCTTTTTGAGTTTGTTTGGCTTAAGCATCTGTGTATAAAATTATTTTTACATATAGGTCATATATGTAAGCATAGATAAGTGTGGAGATATTTTTGCATATGTTAAATTACTTCTCATTTATATCAGGTATATAAATTTAACTTTGTTCTACCTATTTATATGGATGTAACTTGCATAAAATCAGAGTGGAGATGGTCCATATGTCCCAGTTTAATTGCAGAGCCATATTCAAAGAAGCACAGTTCCAGCAATCAGAATAAAATAATTCTTCCACTTGCATCTCTTGGAGTGCACTAAGAGAGAGGCTGTCTGTAATGCAGAGCAGCCCGTGGGACATCCCTTGGTCTTTCTTTTGAGCCCCCAGTGGCTATAAAGCTTTGTTCTATTTCAACCCCCACAATATTCAAGCCAAACTTTTTTTCTCCCCCCAACCCTGACTCCCATTTCAATTCTTTATTATGTAGAATAATTTAAATTGCCCCTTCAGAGGTTGCCCTTTATCTAGATTCTCTTCAGGAAGACAGAACCTGGGAGCTGATCCAGAGGGAAGAAGATGTTCTGCTTCAGAAGTTTGAAGTGCTGTCTGGTGTGGTGGCACATGCCTAGAATCCTAGTACTTGGGAGGCTGGGACAGGAGGATCACAGATTTGAGGCCAGCCTCAGCAACTTAGGGAGACCCTGTTTCAAAATAAGAAATAAAAAGGGCTGGAGGTGTAGCTTAGAGGTAGAATGCCCCTGGGTTCAATCCCTAGTACGGGTGGGGGGAGAAGTTGGAAGCGTGGAGGTGAAGGTGGGGCTGGAGGAGGGAAGTGTCACCAAGCCCCTGCTGAAACCCTGGAGTTTCCCTTCTTGCCTCACCACCTGCTTCCCTTCTTCCTGCATCCAGCACCACTCTGCGGGCTAAGCGCATGGACTGAGGATGCTAATCTACATCTGAGACGAGACATCTGGGCTCTATTGAAAAGCAAGATGTATGACAAGGGGTTTGCACGTAGGATGCTGGGCTCAGCAAACAACCCGTCTCAGTGGGCTTGGACGCCATCTCGACCTGCACCATTAGCCCTCCAGGTCTCGTTTCAATGCATGTTCATGGTAAAACTGCCTGTTACCACCAGGACAGTTACAATTTCTATGGCAACCCCCCAACCTGCCAAATACAGTCAGTTAGGGAGGGAGAGGCACAGTACTTGGAGACAAAGTGGCACCTTTTTGCTAAAATCATGAATATCCCACCTGTTCATCCGCCTCTGCCCATCCTGTTAATCTATGTAATCTTACTCCTCTTGCTTACTCGGTAGACATGCTTTGAGAGTCTCAGTTCCCCTTTTACTGGCCATTGAATAAAACCTTGTTATACTGTCTGGTTGTTCCCTGGTGTCATCATTGACCCTGCTTGTGGGGGGAGAACTCAAGATTTGGGGAAATTATTGGTTAAAAAAGATTGTGAAAAGTTATACAATAGCAATTTCTTTTTTGTGTGTGTGGTACTGTGGATTAAACTCAGGGGCATTCTACCTCTGAGCTACACACTCCCAGCCCTACTTTATTTTTTAGTTTGAAATAGGGTCTCACTAAACTGTGGAGGGCCTCACTAAGTAGCTGAGGTTGGCCGCAAACCTGCCATCCTCCTGTCTCAGCCTCCCAAGTATTGGGATTACTAGGGTGCGCCACCATGCCCGGCTAACAATTTCTTTTAACAGTACAAGTTAGTAATTTCAGTCCTTGTTCTAGATACTATTTTGTTTGCACATATTTAGACAGCTATAATACTTGGTTTTCTTGTCTATCAATTTATCATTTGTGATTTCTTTTTAAACAATAATTTTTTTGTGGCACTGGGGATGGAACCCAGGAGCATTCTACCTCTGATCTACATCCCTAGCCCTATTTTTAATTTTTATTTTGAAACAG
The DNA here is from genome assembly GCA_004027185.1 of Glis glis. Taxonomy (NCBI): domain Eukaryota; kingdom Metazoa; phylum Chordata; class Mammalia; order Rodentia; family Gliridae; genus Glis; species Glis glis. The sequence goes on from PVJS01009234.1 coordinate 17,918, forward strand.
GGTCTCGCTAGGTTGATGAGAGTCTCCCTAATTGCTGAGGCTGTCCTCGAACCTGCAATCCTCTTGTCTCAGCCGCCCAAGTACTGGGATTACAAGTGTGCACCACCACGCCTGGTTAAACAATAATATTTAGCTGAGTGCGGTGACACATGCCTGTAATCCCAGTACTTGGGAGGCTGAGATAGGAGGATCACAGGTTTGAGGCCAGCTGCAGAAACTTAGTGAGACCCTGATTCAGAAAAATTAAAAAATGAATAAAAAATAATATTTAGATAGTACTTTGTGCCTACCATGGTTCTAGGTGCTTTATATATATAACTCATTTAATCCCCACGGCAACCTATGGAGTAGCTATGTTTCTCTATAAAGAAACCAAGAAAATAGAAGTTAGGTAATTTGTGCAAGGTCCCACTGCTAATGAAAATCAAATGAAATTGAACCCAGGCAGTCTGGCTTCAGAGATTATACATTTAACCACTTGTCATATTACCTGTCTTATGAAATTATACATTTTACTTAATATTTCCAATGTTTTACTTAAGGAAGTAATGAGAGGGTTGATAGTCCCTAAGATGCTGTCTAGATTTTCTGCCTCTTCTGAATTCTCTTTCCTGCTCTGAGTGGCTGGTGTAATAGTGGTATCATTGACCAGATTTGGAACTCTTTCTGGTAGGTGAAGATCTTTGATGTAATGGGGTGTGGAAGACATCAATAGTCATTCCTACCTGCTCAGAATAAATGGTCACTTCCTCTGGGTGGGTAGGCAGTTGTTTCTAACAATAAAAATACATTGAATTTATAAAGCATAAAGCTTTAAACAAGACACAAAAGTGGAAGAGCAAAGTTGACAAGTGAGTGGGATCGATGAGCAGTCCACGGGTTGTTCATCTTTTTGTGCAGGAGGCGCATCCTTTCTTGAAGGGGTGTGTGTGTGCATTTGCGGAGTGTGTGTGTATGACTTTCCAACTAATCAGGGTCAGAAGATGGGTTGTGCCCATGAGGACCAGGATTAGCCGAGTCTGAGCTGACTGCATACCACTTTAGCTCTTTACTCTTATTCTGCCACCTTCCCTGCTTACTACTTACTGAATTCACTTAAAGAGCAACCAAGGCTGGCAAATACCTGGAACCTGTGTCGCTTCAATTCCTGCCTCCCGAGTCCACGGAAGATGTCACTAGTGGAATATGTCACTTTGCTTCTGAGCCTGGGTTTTGCTTCAGAATCCTCAACAGTGCTCCCAGCATCCTCTTAGTCAGCTGTGGTATAGGTAACACCTGCTTATTCCTGACTAGACCCTTAGAACTAGGTCTGTATATGATAAGAGAAACCAAAATTGAGACCTGGCAGAGGGCTGAGACATCTGGGCCAACCCATATCTAACAGACAAGAAAAAAGAAGGCACAGTAATTTTGTCTTAAGATAATCTTTTTACTTAGTAGCAGAACTGGAATTTAACACATTTCCTGTTTCCTAATCCAGTGTTCTTGCTCAACTGCCTCTACACTGCTTATCTGAATTCTGCTATCCAGATTTCTTTGCAGGTAAGATTTTTCCATCTTCAGAGAATATCTTGGCTTGGGCTCTAGCTTGGAGCAAAGTCAATATTTGTCACATCTTCCACACTGAACCCAAGATGAGGGCCAGGTTGAGCCATGAAAGGTAAATAAGAAACTTGTCCTTAGCGTGTTGGGCGAGCTAAGTAATAAGTTAACTTATTACTGGAAATACTGTACTTTCTTTTGGTTTTATATTATACTATAACTATTTTAAGTCTTTTTGCCCATTTCTTAGTGGAAATTACTATTATGGGGGGAATGACCAGTTTGTACTCGAGGAAAGTAAAAATTAAATAAATTTACTCTTAGGTTTGGCCTTGAAAAAATACACATTTATCATTTCATTAATTTTTAATGTATATATGAATAGAATTCGATAGCATCCTCTTTAAGTCAATCACTCATTAAGGACTTATCTTGGAATTTAATACATTCATTCTTCTTGTTCAAAGTATCATTTATTTGGTGTGACTTAGAAAAAACACGCTTATGACATATTTTTTCCTGTCATTGGCTGGTCAGACATGGTACCTTCCTCTTCTCTTGCCCTTCAAGACCTACTAGTCTGACCAAGTGGGAAACTTCCAGTAGATTCAAGGCTATTTCTCCTTTTGACTTTCCTCCTTTAGTCACCGTGTAACCCAAGTGGGTTTTGTCGGAAATCTGAAATCATCTTGAAAGAAAGGAAGGATTCTTCCTCTAGAAACTCAGGAGGCACAGAGGAATCCTTTGGGCAATGAACAAAAGTTCAGACTGGCTGTCACCATGTTAAACTGAGAGGCGGGACTCCAGTTTACAGTAGGACCGGGTCTGAGCATGTACAAAAAGCATCATCTGTGTCCTGAAAGATGCAGCTGGACTTGAGTGTGACCCAAGTCCACTAGTCTAGTGAGCGCCCTAGGTCTTTGGTCGGAAGCAGCGGCCGAGGAGTTGCATATTTGAGAGCACAAAGCCTTCATTCGTACCCTTTCCGCACTGGCTTGGAAACTGAGCGTGGGGATGCACTGGAGGTGGAACAGTTGCTTCCCGTTTCTTTTAGAAGAGCAGTTTGCTGGTGAGAAACACCAGCAGGATGTGGATGGCACCCGCAATGGGACTGCTGAGAGCTCTGATGGCCAAGCTTTTGGTTGTGGGCGGGGGTGTGGTCATGGGTGTGGTCGTGGTCTTGGTCGTGGTCTTGGTTATGATCTCGGTTGTGGTCTTGGTTGTGGATGGGCTATTCCTCGAGGTGGAAGGCAAGGTTGTAGTGGTCACTGGAAAACAAAAACAAAACAATGGCATGAGGACCTCTGTTGGGTAGTGGGTGGGCACTAGAAAAAGAATGCCGAGTTAGTCACGGTGGCATACATCTATAATCCAAGTATTTGGGAGGCTAAGGCAAGAGGATTGCAGGCTCAAGGCCAGCCTCAGCAACTTAGTGAGACTCTCAGTAACTTAGACCCTGTTTCAAATATAAAAAATAAAAAGTGCCTGGGGTGTAGCTAAAAGCAGAATGCCCCTGAGTTCTACCCAGTACCAAAAAAAAAAAAAAGAAAAGAAAAGAAAAGTGCTGTAGTTCATGAGAAAATTTCAGTCAACACTTCCCCAGTGTCAGGTGAGTACAGAGGAGGGGGATAGCTGGGGGACAAAAGTGTTAAGTAACAAAAGTGGTCCCTACTCTTAACACTCTTAAGTTCTGCACAGTCATACCAGGTGAGGGGAAGACCTACTGAATTTATACAATGGCTGAATTTATTGTTGGGATGGGTAGTCTTCCCTCAAATGTCTTCATGTCCTTAATATTAGATTAATCAGTGTAAATATGTTCTTTTTGCTAATTTTAAGGGTTTGTAAGAACTCAACATCATCCAGACCTAAGACTGCCTGCTATCCTGTTTTAAAGGTTAATGGAAAGATGCCTGGTTCAAACCCCTGACTCTCTCTGGTTTATGAGGCCCTGGTCATTTTCTCATGCCGGGATCTCACCAGACATTGGTTCTCTGAGGTTATCCTGCAGGGAAGCAGAAAAAGCCGGGCCTGTGGTCCTGGGGCCTATCTGATCCTTGAAGAACTAGAGCTTAGTAGTGGTAGACACTGCAAGGATCCGAGTGAACCTCAGAGGGAGCTGTAAGAAAGAAGGGCAGTGTCTAGGGACTTATCCAGGCCCCGCAGGCTTCTGCCCACCTGGAGGGTGCCTTCCAGTTAGGTGCATTGTCTTATCTCATTTAGCATTTCTCAGGGACAAATATTTCTCTGGCATACCATTGAGCCAAAGAGTTGGAACACGACCACCCTTTTTTTCTTTTTTTAATTGAATTTTATTAACATAGAATTCTGGGGTCCTAATTAGAAATCACCCCCTTCCTTTAGCATTTACATTAAGTGTTCATCTCAAAAATGTCCTGGAGGAAGAAAATAACATCCCAGTTATCTCAGAGAGAGAAATCTACCAAGGAAACAGGACTTTCATATAATAGTCACTTTAAAATTTATTGTTGGATACAATTATCTCCTTTGAGCACATTTTGCAATGCATGACTGGCAGGAAAATCAGCAGCATGCTAGATGATGTCAGTGTTCTGGGACTTATGAGGATGTCCCGTTGTTTGGACACTGAGAAAGACTAGTGGTTCTGGTTTCTGGTTGAATCTTGTATTTAAAAAGATTGTCTTTTTAGTTTTAAGGTAAATTTAAGAAAAGTAGAAAAAAATGTAAGATGTGGAGCAGGGTGCCATGGCAGAAAACTAAAACAGGAGGATTGCAGGTTTGAGGCCAGTGTGTGGTACCTTGGTGAGACCCTGTTTCAAAATATAAAATAAAACAGGGCTGGGGGTGTAGCTTAGAGTTAGAATGCCCCTGGATTCAATCCCCAGTACCATACACACACATGAAAAGTATAAGATGTGGAATGGCAGACCTCGTTTTGCAATCGACTTTCTGTGTGGTCTTAAGCAAGATGCTTATCTTTTCTGAACCTCCTTTCCTGAGTTTGTTTTAGCTCCCGGCAAGGAGGCAAGAGAAAAGGGAGGGGACAGAAAATGGAGAAGGGTGGGGAACCTCAGGTTGGGGGTGAGAGCCTGTGAAAAGCCAGTAAAAATTCCTGGTGATAGTGGCTACAGGACTCTTAAGAACTAATGAAATTATTGATCTCTAGGATACAACTCTCCCTTTAACATTCTTTGGTTAAATTCTACTCTACCCAATGAAGGGTGTGTGTGTGTGTGTGTGTGTGTGTGTGTGTGTGTGTAGAAATTGAAGATGATGTTGATTTTTATATTGATGTCTATGTAGTATTGAATAGAAGCAGCTCCTAGGGAAGCAGGAGTTTTGGAGCCACAGGTGACCATGAGAATATAAGGCCCCTGGGGATTTGCAGAAATCTTGGGGAGGACTTTTGTTTTCCACAGGGCATGGAATAAGAGGTTGGGCAAACCTTACATAGATTCCAAGGTGCTGGGAGACTCACTTGATGTCTGGGTAATATATGATAAACAGACTTTTTTTCCCCTAGGGCAACTACAGAGTAATTTGTCAGGTCATTTGGGTTTACCTCCAAATATACAAATGGGCTGCAGAGGAACTCACCTGTGTTTTCCAGTATCAGAGAAGAAAACATAGCGGTGCGGTTGAGATCAACAGCAAAGCTCCTGTGGAGGGCAGATCAGGGAGAGAGATGGTGAGGACTCTCGCTGTGGAATACATGGGTGCAGCTCACATTTCTGCCTTTCTGGAGCATCCGCCCTCTTAATTCCTTTGTGTTTACTTTCTCTATGACACAATTTGCAGATCACTGAATACTGGTCTGCTCTAGATTGTCTTGACTAAGATCCTCCATGTTCTTTCCTCCAGACAACCTCCCATCCCCCACCCCCATCAGCTTCACCACCCTGAACTCCCCACAGGCTGGTACACACCTCTGAGCTCTGTGTAAGAGAATCCCTCTGTCTAGAACACCTGTTCTGGCCACATCTGTCCATAGATACAGTGGTAACCTCTCTGAAGTTGTTGCTCTCTATTGTTACTAACCCAGACACATCTCCATCTGGGTAACTATGACCTTGACCTTCTAAGGCACTGGATTGCTGTGAACCTCTTTTCCCACCAGAAGGCCAACTTCTTGAGGGCAGGTTCTGTTGTCAACAATGCCTGACACATCCTAGATGCTTACTGTTTGTGAAATGACCCCTACAGCTTGGTCTGTTGTTGTTTTATCAGTGGGTCCACTATAATATCAGTCCCTTGTATATACATTCAACAAATAATGAAAGGACACTACCTGCTAATCACTGTGCTTGGTGCTGAAGGGACAGTGGTGAACAACACAGGTATGTTTCTCACCCTTGTGGCGTTTAGAGTGTCTTCAGAGACACAGGCTTTAAGTGGATGATCAACTAACTTAGCTAGTTAAGTAACCAATCACAGTTGTGCTTAGGTGTGCGGCTGAAGGAGAGGAAGTTAGGAGTGTGTATCAGAGAGCCCAGAGAGCCCTTCCTTAACCTGGGAGTGCAGGGAACGCGGGGGAGTGATGCGTCACCTCAGCGTGGGCCTTGCCTCCCCAGCCTCGTTGGGAAGTCCATGGGCCAGGGCCTCTTCACATCCCTTTTGTACCCTACTCAGCACAGTGCCCACCATGGCAGGCGGGGTTCCCTGCTCCCTGTGTTCCCCTCTCCTTGAATCAGTCTTGCTGACCGAGACCATGAGCGCACACACTGTGAACAAGCAGAGAGGCCTTAGGAGCAGTTTGGAGACCACATTGTAGGGGTCTGTGCTGTTTGTTTTGTAAATTGTCACTGTTTGGTCCGTTATCTGTTGCTGCATGGAGTGTGGAGGCTTTAATGAGGTGAGATGAAAGGAAAGTCCTTACCCTAATTAGACTTGGCTGGCTCGTAGGCCACCACTGTCACATGAAACAGGATAGTAGCAGTCCCTTTGAATTCTGCTCTTGTGTGTCACTGTGGGCCTAACCCTATCTCCTCCAAAGGCACTTGTCTGACCAGGCCCAGAGAGGGCAAGATGGCTTGACTGCATCACCATCAAGATCACCAGCTTCCCTGAGACCAGGCTGTTCACAGCGGACACAGCTGATGGCCCAAGCTGCCCTTTCAGAGTGACAGTCGGAAGAGCATAAATACCTCCCAACACTTGATTCCTAAAGTGAAGCTGATCTCAAACCCCCAGCTGGGAGGAAGCTTCCCCTTTCAAGTAGAATGCTAGCCCCTCGGTAGCCTCACCTGAGAATCTGATCACATCCATTTCCTTTGACACCAGGGAGCCAGTTTTGTTTTACAATCATTGCACTTTCTGTTAGTAAGACATTCCCCAAATGAATCTGTTCCTAACAAATGATTCTTCAGTCTGAATATAAAGAATTTGAAAGAAAAAGGATGCCCAGGTTTTTCAGTTCATGTTAAGCATAACTGGTGGGGTATGGTGTGTGGTGTGTGTGTGCGTGCATGTATGTGCACACACGCACTCCTACAGGTGAAATGTATGACAGAGAACGGTGAGGCAGGAAGAAATGGCATTGCTGGGTTCTCCACATCACCTCCAGCTTGTAGTTTTAGTCCTCCCCAATCACTGTAAAACTGCATAAACCCCAAATAAAAACATAAAATCCCAAAGCAAAGTGAGATGGCTTCTTACCGCAGCTCGACTCCAGTTATGTCCTCAGAATGAGGAACGATCCAGGTTGCCTTGAAGAGCGTGTGGTTAAGACGAGTCACTTGATACTGGGCGCTGCTGTTGCATTCCTTATCCGCCCCCTGCCAGTGGCCCACTAATTTATTGTTCTTGTCCAGGGCTTGCAGGATGACAGTGATGGTCTTGTCACTCACAGGAACCCACACTAGGAGGAAAGGGGAAACATCAACCACCTGTGCAGTGTGAGCCGAGGGACACGGGCGTGGCATGGAAAGTAAATTCGAGAAAAGCAAGTTACAAAGAGTGGCTACATAGAGCACGGTCCTATTTTTTTTTTTTTGTAAAAGAAGTTGCACAATATCTGGAGGAAAATACATCAAAATATGAACTGTGGTGATTTCTTTTTTTTTTTTTGCGGTACCGGGTATTGAACCCAGGGGCATTCTACCTCTGAGCTAGACTCCTGGCCCTATTTTTTATCCTTTATTTTGAAACTGGGTCTCACGAAGTTGCAGAAGCCTCACTAATTATCTGAGGCTGGCCACGAACCCGGATCCTCCAGTCTCCGCCTCCCAAGTACTGGGATTACAAGTGTGCACCACCACGCCCGGCTTGTGGTGATTTCTTGATAGTAAGATTACAGATGATTTTAATTTTCTTCCTACTGCTTTTTGGTGTCTGTTTTCTAAATTTTTGACAGTGAAAGGTGGGGGAAAGACCTATCCTCTGGCCCTGGTTTTGCTACACACTAGGGGTGAGATCCTAGGAGTGAATCTCCCAACTTTTTTTTTTTCGTCCTGGGGATTGAACCCAGGGGCATTCTACCTCTGGGCTAACCCCCCAGCCCTTTTTTATTTTGAAACAGGGTCAGCCGGGTGTGGTGGCGCATGCTTGTAATCCCAGTACTTGGGAGGCTGAGACTGGAGGATTGGGTCTCAGCTACTTAGTGAGGCCTCCGAAACTTAGCGAGACCCTGTTTCAAAATAAAGAATAGAAAATAGGGCTGGGGGGTGTAGCTCGGAGGTAAAATGCCCCTGGGTTCAATCCCCAGTACCGTACACACACACACACACACACACACACACACACACACAAAGAAAGAAAGAAAGAGGGTCTTGCTAAGTTGCTGAGGCTGGGCTGGAACCTGTGATCCTCCTGTCTCATCCTCCCAAGTCCTGGGATTACAGGCGTGCGCTACCACGCCCTGCTTCAAGAGAATATTTCAACCTCTTTATTTCCCCCCTAAGAAGACCCTTGTGAACAAATTCCTCAGTGTTAGGTTGTTGCTCTCTCCAGGGCCGTCTCAGCCATCTGAAATCCCTTCAGGGACTTCTTCACAAAGCAAGGAAAGTGGATCGCACAGCGCGGTCGGCCCACACAGTGCTGGCACTGACTCTGGCTCCGACTCTTAGGAGCAAGTCTAACACCTTGGCCCTTGGTTTCCTTATTGTTCTTTTGCTCCACACACATTTCTTGACTGCCCACTTTCCACCTGCCCTGGTTTTGGGTCTGGGGATAAAGGCCTTATCCTTCATTACCTGGGATCTATCTGGAGAGGTTCCTGGACGATGAAAGAGAAGAATGTCAAAAATTTAATACATGGCGTTTATTGGATAAATTGCAGTTGTTATTAAATCAGTTTTAGCACACTACATTTCTCTGGCCTAGTCGTTTGCTTTGCCAATCAAAATCAGCTAATCCAAGTCCCAGGGGCCAACAGGCCCTGACTTGCTCAGGGAGCACCTGACATTTGTCCTACATTTGTGCACCACGGCGCATTGGAAGGTGACACAGGATGGCGTCACACAGAGAGTCATCAATCTGTCAGCTCTCTCCAGGGTGTGTCCTCTGCTTTCCCCTCTCCCCCTGGGTGAAGCTCTCCTTTCCCCCCAGGCACCTATGTCCTCTGCTTTCCCCTCTCCCCCTGGGTGAAGCTCTCCTTTCCCCCCCAGGCACCTATGTCCTCTGCTTTCCCCTCTCCCCCTGGGTGAAGCCCCCCCCCCCCGACACCTGTGTCCTCTGGATCTCTGGCTTCAGGTCCTTATCTCTCAGGCTGACTTAAACATGCAGTAGCCAGACCAGATTTCCCCGCAGAACCTGTGTACCAGGACACACTTCTGTCCAAAGCCATCAGTGTCCTTCCTTCCAGAGCACTGAAATATATCTGCTTTTCTACTTCTGTCTCTGTTCTGTCAATGGTAATACGCAGCACATGGTGTTCAGGACTCTCAGAATCTAGCTTCACTCTGCTCTTTGCGGTCCTCTCTCGGGGCAGCCGGCCTCCCCTGTTCTGCAAATGCGCCTGGCCCACACCTGGCCCACACCTGGCCCACACCTGCCCCTGGCCTTTGTTTCTGTCTGGCTGGGCTGCCTATTTGGAATCCTTCTTCCTTCTCATCATAAGTCCCATCCCCACTTCCACTCTAAGGTCCTGCTCATGTTCCTCCTCTGGACCGAGCCAGCCCTCCTTTCTTCTCACACCAGAAACATTTACAGCTTTTACTGTAAAGTTGAGCACTTAATTATATTCCGTGATTTCATCTGTGTCAGTGTCTGGCCAGCCCAGTACTGGGCACCTGGGGGGCACTAAATAACTGCTTGTTGATTGATTTTAAAAGTCAGGCATTGAAGTCAGGCATGGTGGCACATGCCTGTAATCCCAGCTTGGGAGTCTGGGGCAGGAGGATTGCAGGTTCCAGGCCAGCCTCAGCATCTTAGAGAGACCCTGTTCCTCAAAATAAAAAATAAAAAGGACTGGGGGTGGCTTCAATCCCAAGTACTACCTACATACACAAAATTTAAAAAAAAAAGGGGGGGTGATCTGGGTATCGTGGTGCATGCCTATAATTCCAGTACTTGGGAGGCTGAGACAGGAGGATCGCAGGTTTGAGGCCTGCTTTAGCAACTTAGTGAGACCCTCAGCAGCTTAGTGAAACCGTTTCAAAATAAAAAAAGGAGGCCTGGGGGAATAGCTCAGAGGTAGAATGCCCCTGGTTTCAATCCCCAGTACCAGAAAAAGGGGGGAGGTGCTGCGCAGTGGTAGAGCACTCCTGGGGTTCAATCTCCTCTACCCCTGCCCCACACACAAAAGTTGTGCATCTGATGTGGTACTTTAAGCTGAAATTTCAGGAAGAAAACCAAACAAATTACATCACTCTTGCCCATAAAAGTAAAGAATGGAGGCAGATGCTGACCCAGCACCCGCGTAACGTGAATCTCACTGTATGAAGGGTTTCTTTCCCTGATATCAAAACAGGCCCAGGGAACCGGTTCTAAGGTATTGCCCGAGCTGTGGTTGTCTCTTGGTATCCACCAAGCCATTTAGACATGGCTTACCAATGTTGAAACAATGTTGAAACGTAAAAGAATTTCAAAACTAAAATAAGGAATGGTACTTGGCCTGGGTGGGCATTTGCTCAAAGTCCCCAGAAGCCCTGAGTCCTGGCAAGGAAGCCCCACAAGGCAATCCCGGAGCCTGCTGTGTCTTTAGTGCGGGTGTGGAATCTAGCTCTTCTCACCCCCCTCAGGGAGGATTTTGACCCTCCCAGCACAGCATTCCTATCTGCAGTCAGGTCACCACAGAGCTCGCACCACTTCTCTGAGATGGAAGCTGATAAGGCGCCCCCCCCTGGCCCCATGGATGCCTCTGTAGCTGCTGTGGTTGCCCTTTCACCTCACTGGATTGTCTTGTCTTCCTTTTCCTGACTTCCTCCTTTTAGAAAGCTCCCATGTCCCCACGGTATCTTCACATGACACTGCCATTTCAGTAGCAAAATCGTTTACCTCTTGACCTGATATCTTACATCAGGATGCTGTAATCTCTCTTGCAGTAATGCCTCTGATTCCCCAGGTCACATATATACCTACATGGCACTCATCTTGAATTACAAGATTATCCTCCCTGCCCTGATAGGGTAAGATCCACACTGCCTGATTGAAGCTCTTAGTGGCAGCCCCAGGAAAAAGTAGAAAGACAAGCCAGCATGTGCGTGCAAAGGCACGGCATGGCATCCTGCTGAGGTGGGGGATCTGCAGGCCCTAAGTGTGGCTGTGGCTCTGGCGCGCTCTGCAAAATTTGGTTAGATTTTTAAGAGAGGATGGATGGTAAGAAGACAGGCTCTGAAGCTGGACAAATACTGACTATGTTAGTTTGGTTCAAATATTACCTTCTAGTGAGTTTGGGGAAATCTTTTTTTTTTTTTTTTTGGTACCGGGGATTGAGCCCAGGAACATTCTACCTCCAAGCTACCCCCCAGATCTATTTTTTATTCTTTACTTTGAAACAGGGTCTCACTAAGTTGCGGAGGGCCTCACTATGTAGCTGAGGCTGGCCGCGAACCTGTGATCCTCCTGTCTCAGCCTCCCAAGTACTGGGATTACAAGCGTGTGCCACCACATCTGGCTTGGGGAAATCTTTAACTTCTCTGTGTCTTAGTAGTCATCTGTAAAATGGGGTGATAATAGCATTTGCCCTTAGGACAGTATCCAATGTGTAATAGGGTTGTTGCTGTCATTACTATAACTGAGATGTGCAGTGGTTCAGGGAGGGTCTCTAAAGCTTGAAAGGTGGTTCACATCCCAGTCCCACCATTTTAGTAGCTCTGTGACCTGAGGAAGTCATTTGGCATCTGTGCCTCTGTTTTCTCATTTATAAAATGGAAACAATAATGGGATCTACCTAGTAGGTCAGTGCGAGGACTAAAGGCATTCATATATACAAAGTACCGCATCAGATGTCATTGTTGCTGTTAGGAAACTAATTAAAAAGCATATTCCTGTTTTTTTTTTTTTTTGGTGGTGGTACTGATGATTGAACCCAGGGCCTTCTGCAGAAAATATGTTCCTTAACTTGTAGGTTTGGCTGATTCCAAAGGGGGAATTTCTAGAGGCTTCTAAGAAAAGCATTGGTTTGCTGGGCGTGGTGGCACACGCTGGTAATCCCAGTACTTGGGAGGCTGAGACAGGAGGATTGCAGGTTTGCAGCCAGCCTCAGCTACTTAGTGAGGCCTCCGCAACTTAGTGAGACCCTGTTTCAAAATAAAGAATAAAAAAATAGGGCTGGGCATGTACCTCAGAAGTAGAATGCCCCTGGGTTCAATCCTCAGTACTAAAAAATAAAAATTAAAACAAAAGCATTGGTTTAGGAATGAAAAGACCAAGACTTAAGAGCCAGTTCTGCTACATGCTAGCAGTGAGACCTTGAACAAGTCATTTAACATCTCTTAGCTTCAGGCTTCTTGCCTATAAGGTAAAATAGTAATGTTTTCTTTGTCTATTTAGCTCACAGGAGTTTTCACCCTTAGACTAAATGCAAACAGAACCTCCTGGAGTGGTACCATCATCCATGGTGGCACTGTTTTGTCAAATGGATGTGAAAAGACTATGCATTATAGCTCTTAAAAAATAAGTCGGAGGATTTGCTACAGGTGTGTTCTTGCGAGGGCTTGGTTAATCTGTGCATTGGGACTTTATGCCTCCCGTGGCTCAGGTTTGCTCTCTCTCTCTCTCTCTTTGATACTGGGATCAAATTCAGGGGTGCTCTATCACTGAACTACAGCCTTAGCCCTTTTTATTTTTATTTTTATTTTGAGACAGTTCCTGCTAAATTGTCTAGGCTGGCCTGGAACTTGTGATCCTCCTGCCTCAGCCTCCCGAGTCACCAGGGGTGATCACAGGCGTGCACCACCACACCCAAGAGAAATAGTCCCCTTGATCCACTCTCCCACAGATTCTTGTTTCTTCTTTTTGTCTCCCCACTTCCCATCCAGTCCAAAAGCACATATTTTGTGTAACTGAGAGCAGGGAAGGAGGAGTATGTTCTGAAATTCTGGTTAACACCCTCAGGGAACAAAGAACAACAAAAAGAATGGCTTTAACTCACCTGTGTAGATGGTGTTGCTTTCAGAGACATTTGGATGGACCACGATGCCTGTGTTGTTGGTGGCGATGACCTCATCGAAGGTCAGGCAGTTTTCACTGTAATTTATAGAGCGGGCGGAAGAAAAGTGTAGCAGGAGGTACAGAAACAGCCCCAGTTGTAGCAGCGTAGAGTGGAGGACTGCCATGGTCTCAATCTGCTTGCAAAGTGCAGAGCCTGGAACTGGTAAGACCGATGACTCTCCTGTTTATATGCTGCAGGGCTGGAGCTTCTGCATGAGGTCACACATGCAAATCTTCATCCCACCCCTCTGGAAAATACACTGCCTTCTGGAATTTGGCTCAAGACATCACCAGTAATGAATCACCAGTCACTAGTCACCTGTCCCCATTACTTCTGTACCAATTGAGCCAGTTCTGCTCAAGAAGGGAAATATACAGATTATGATTTTATTTTGCATCTCGCTCAGCTCAGCATCTACTCTTTGAAGAAAGCTGTCGAGAAATGGTCAACACCAGCAAAGTGAAACCCAGAGTTGAGCAATCATCACACACACCTGGTCTGCTTAGAAGTTCTCTTTTTCCTGCAGGAAAGCTAGGCGTGAGAGCCCTCTTTTCTTAGAATATTGGATCTGATTGGTTATTGCACATCCTCTTCCAGTCCTCCTTAGTTGAATATGTCTCTAATCCCCACTTTATTTCACCACTAGCACAGAACTAGAAAGACCACATCTGGATTGATATTTACTTCTTTGAAAAGAAATAGCTTAGATTCACCTTGCTCCTGACACTTTTGACCATAGCACCATAACACAAGGAAATGATTTTTTAAAAATCAGAAAATATAGCCGGGCGTGGTGGCGCACGCTTGTAATCTCAGTACTTTGGGAGGCGGAGACCGGAGGATCCGGGTTCGCGGCCAGCCTCAGTTCTCTCTCTCTCTCTGTCTACTTAGTGAGGCCCTCCGCAACTTCGTGAGACCCAGTTTCAAAATAAAGTATAAAAAATAGGACTTGGGGTGTGGCGCGGAGGTAGAACGCCCCTGCGTTCAATCCCCAGTACCGCAAAAAAAAAAAAAAAAATCAGAAAATATGCCTTTCTCCTTATCTCTCCTCTGAATTTTATGATTTACTCACTGGAGGAGAAAAGAGGAAAGAAGTACGGTACTTTATGAGTAGAAAGAAAACAAACAAAATGCAGAATTGAATCGAGGTAATACTTGTAAATGTTCCGTCAAGGGAGGAACTTGCAGGGTGTTAGAGTGGGGACCTCTGGAGACGCCTCTCCTCCACTAAAGCAACGAGCACACTGGCAAAGGCGCTTCCAACCAACGTTTCATAACTCTGGAAATCAACCCAAGGCTTGCAAGATCTGGACACATTTATTTAAGAAAAATGGTGCTTGGCATGGTGGTGCACGCCTGTAATCCCGGTACTTGGGAAGCTGAGACAGGAGGATTGCAGGTTTGAGGCCAGCCTCAGCAACTTAGTGAGGCCTTCAGCAATTTAGTGAGACCTTGTTTCAAAATAAAAAATAAAATATAACTTGGGGTGTAGCTCAGAGGTAGAACACCCCTGGGTTCAATCGCTAGTAACATACACACACATACACACACAAACACACACACGTAAGAAAAATGGTTGAATATCATCGAGAATAGTGAACATTGTGGCATTTCAACTTGCCAAGTCCCACTCCCTCAACCCATCTCCACAGTAGTTTTGGAAACTGACAAACTTTATCATTATGGAAACTGGAATAGAACTGGGAGTTGAGAAGTAAACCCTGTGAATATATCAAAAACCACTGAATTGAATTTACGGTACATAAGTTATATCTCAATAAAAATTTTTATTCATATAACATGCTATGTAGGCAAGTTGGGTAGTAGAAGGAATGTGACAGGACTTTTATTAGAGCTATTCAGAATCCTGGCTTCAGGAATTTTTAACCTATTTAAGCTTTAGTCTCTACTGTTTGTTTTGTTTTTATTTTAGGTGCTAGGGATTGAATCCAGGTCCTTGAGCATGCTAATCGTGCACTTTACCTTTGGAAGTACACCTCCAAAGTCTCTATTTCTGAAAGTTGGGGCAAAAATGCCAATCTTACATATGTATATTAAATGAGAAATATATGTAAACTGTTTTGGCGGGTGGAGTAGGCCTGATATATAGTAGATTTTTATCACACATTAATTAACTTGCCTTCCTTTCCTCCCTTCCTCCTTCCTTCCCTTTCCCTTCCTTCCTTCCTTCCTTCCTTCCCTTGTACCAGATTAAGACATTGGATCAGGAGAAAATAAAATACAGAAATCTTGCTGTTGATATAGGGACAGTAGTCTAAACCTCCTGATGAAGTAGGGGACAGAGGATTGGAGAGATGGGGAACAACTGGGAAGGAAAACTCCAATTTAAATAAAGTTATTACATGCATTTCCTGCAATGTGGAGCTCAGCCTCAGAGCTTGGTGATGCTGGCGCTGCCTCTAGGGAGGGGCAGTGTCCACTGGCTACAGGGACGGCTGTTGACAAAACAGAATCATTCTTTGATTCTAGCCAGAAAGGACTTGATTTTTCTTAGGGACAGGTGACCAAAAGAAAACTAGATTTTTTTTTGGTTAAATGCACATTTTGGAGGCCTACCTCTGTTCCCCCAACCCTTCTCTGGAATTTTGGACTCCAGTTCTTGGAAATTTACACTTTAGAAAAGCCTCATCGGTGAGTCTAGAGCAGTGCGTTAGCGACACTAATGTGAGTTCACATTACCTGGATTCGATCCCCTGTACCAAAAAAATTAAAAAGTCTAATATTCATTTCCAACCTGGTTTACTCACATTCACTGCTAAGCCCTTGCTGTTGGAGGCGTGGTCCACAGCCCAGCAACATCTTGATATCATCTGGGAGCCAGTTGGAAATGAGGACTCACAGGCCGCACACCAGACCCCCTGAGTCAGAGCTGCGTGCACTTGAATGACTGGTCTCTCTGGGGAAGACAGCTATCAGAGAATAAAGAGCAGCTGTCAAAGCCTAGAGGGAGATTCTCTTAAGTTCACAGAAGTGATCACTGGTGGAGGCAGGTGGCATCAGTCTGAGGAGCGTGGGGGTTTAGATTCTGCCTCCTGAGTGTGTCAGGGGTGTGCGGGATACAACATGGCTGACATGGGGAAAGGAGTGCAGGCTGTAGAGCCTGGGAAGCCTCAGTTTGAATTCTGCTACTCATGATATAACCCAGGACTGCATTTAACCTGCCTGAGCCTCAGCTGTCTTATTTATATTATGGAGATAATACTGACCTCGAGCGATCACGTCAAGGTTTAAAGGAGATAACGCAGCATGCCTGCTACAAAGTCAGGTTCCCCGGGGGGTCGTTTTTAACGCTGATGGCAGGTCTCCATGCTCTCTGGGGAGAAGGGCCACAGGGAGGTGAAGGGCCTCTTTTGTTCGCCCACGATGGGTGTTCAGGTCCACAGGTGTTGGTTTACAAACCAACTTGTGCCTTTGGCTCCTGGCTCAGCATGGTGGGTCTTATGCTCGTGAGGATCCACGTGAGGACCTCTGTGCTTTTAGGGTTAGTAGTGGTCAGCGTCGTAGAAGGTGGCCGTTAGCCTTCTCATTCCGACACCTTTCACATTCTTCGAGAACACCCTGTTATGTATCGCATTAAGAATTTTCAAGCTGAGCTGGCCCTAAGAAATAATTTTAATGTGACTCCCTCATTTATGTCCAAGAAAACCGAGCACAGAAAGATGAAAGCCCTTGCTCAAGACAACAGAAGCACTGAGCTGCCAAGACGGGGCTAGATCCTGGCCTCCTTCCGACCTACGGGGGTTTCTTCTGCTCTACAACTCTACTTTCTATTTAATATGGTGTTTGCTCTGTTTAGCATTTTATACCCAAATGTAGTCAAGATACAGTACATTTTAATTTTTTTTTTTTTGCGGTACCAGGGATTGAACACAGGGGTGTTCTACCTCTGCGCTACGCCCCCAGCCCTATTTTTTATACTTTATTTTGAAACCGGGTCTCACGAAGTTGCGGAGGGCCTCACTAAGGAGACAGAGAGAGAGAGAGAGAGAGAGAGACAGGGAGAGAGAGAGAGAGAGAGAGCTGAGGCTGGCCGCGAACCCGGATCCTCTGGTCTCCACCTCCCAAAGTACTGGGATTACAAGCGTGCGCCACCATGCCTGGCTACATTTCAATTTTAATTAGCCATGTGTACATCTTTTTAGTACATCTGGGACTCTTGGCCAGTTGATTTGCATTTTATGGAACATGGAGTGAAGCCGACTGTTGTAATAGTTAATCGTTGTATCTTTGCTCAGACTTTGTCAATCACATCCGTAGCTTCATTTAGTCCTACCTTGTGTGTCAAGAGCACGGAGTCTGCACGTGGCTCGCGTCACTGGTAGCAGCACTCAGTGGTCTGGGGTTGGGGGTTGAGTGAGCCACCCGAGCGCCTCAGGGACACTTTAGAGTTGCCAAACTTCAGGCTGGCAACAGTCTTGAAAACTGTTCACTGTCTTCATGGAATGACAGAAATGAGGGCAAGATGGTGAGAATTTAAAAAAGAAAGTCAAATTTATTCAGTTGAAAGGCCTGCCTTTTACTCTGACATTACAGATTTTGACATTTTGTTAGAATGTCCTTTTTTAAGTAACATTATGGTCATTGTAGATAGTATATTTTCCCATCCTTTTCTTTTTAAAAATTTTAGCCGGGCGTGGTGGCGCACACTTGTAATCCCAGTACTTGGGAGGCCGAGACCGGAGGATTCGGGTTCGCGGCCAGCCTCAGCTACTTAGTGAGGCCCTCCGCAACTTCATGAGGCCCAGTTTCAAGATAAAGTATAAAAAATAGGGCCGGGGGTGTAGCTCGGAGGTAGAACGCCCCTGGGTTCAATCTCTGGGACCGCAAAAAAAAAAAAAAAGGAAAAAAATGTATTTATTTATTTTTGGTACTGGGGATTGAACTCAGGGGCATTCTACCCCCAAGCTACATCCCAGGCCCTTTTGTATTTTTTTTTTAAACAGGGTCTCATTAAGTAGCTCAGGGTCCTGCTAAATTTCTGAGGCTGGCCTTGAACCTGTGATCCTCCTCTCTTAGCCTCCCAAGTACTGGGATTACAGGTGTGCACCACTACACCTGGCTCCTCCTTTTCTTTTCTTTTTTTTTTTTGCGGTACCAGGGATTGAACGCAGGGGCGTTCTACCTCCGTGCTACGCCCCTGGCCCTATTTTTTATACTTTATTTTGAAACCGGGTCTCATGAAGTTGCAGAGGGCCTCACTAAGGAGAGAGAGAGAGAGAGAGAGAGAGAGCGAGAGAGCTGAGGCTGGCCGCGAACCCGGATCCTCCGGTCTCCGCCTCCCAAAGTACTGGGATTACAAGCATGTGCCACCACCCCCAGCCGTTCCTTTTATTTTCTTAATGTCCTTATTTGGCAAAATGAAAAATTGGCCCCTATCTAGGTCTTTGAGATCCAAAGTGGGAAACCAGGGATCTAAGAGATTTACTTTTTATCCTCTTGCAGAAATGCCACGTCACGGTGGCAAAAGGCAGGGATGGCTGGCGCTTAGTAGGAGCTGGAAGGTTGTGTGTCAGGACGGGTGCTCAGGATTCTCTTCCCAAGATTAGATTCTGTAGTACCCCAAAGTCAAAATTGATTTCACTCATTTTTAGGCAGAAATGGAAGTGTTGTGGGCACTTAGTGGTCTGGTGAGAGAGCGGATTGGTGGGTAAGAAAGTGAAATGAGACAGGAGGAGATGTCAGGGTTCGGCTTCCCATTCCCAAGCAGAAGGGAACCAAGAGAAGGCATTCCCAGCAGAGAAGGAGGGCTTAGACGCTCCTACATGGCTGGTGTGGCGTCCTCCCTGAGAGGCAAGAACTCTCTCCCTGAAGCCAGGTGTGGTGGCGCACACCTGTAATCCCAGTACTTGGGCGGCTGAGACAGGAGGATAACAGGTTCGCGGCCAGCCTCAGCAATTTATTGAGACCCTCAGCAACTTAGCGAGACACTGTTTCAAAAAAAAAAAAATTAAAAGGGCGGGGAGTGTAATTGGGAGGTTAGAATGCCTCTGAGTTCAATTCCCAGTACCAAGGAAAAAAAAAAATGGAGCTGTCTCCCTTAGAAGAACCCATGCCAGGCCCCTGAAGAGAGCTAAGTAAGCCCAGGTTAGAGACCTGAAACACGTGGCTGTCCTTCATTCCTGTTTAGTTACACTAGACATTTAACAAGACATTGAACTGCATTGTCCCTACTGTTTAATCAGAGATCTCTGTAGAGAAAAAGTGGGGAAACAGTTTAATCAGTGGGACATGAGTGGACGCCCCAGGGAGCTGTGGTTAGCAGGTGGGCTGACAAGGGTGTGAAGGAGATGCTGCTCCAGGGGTAAAGTCAAGGGAATATCCTACCCAGGGGATCTCCCTTATGTTCAATTATTAAAAAGTGTACTGATTTTTTGATACCTTGTCTTATACAGGTATGGTTCAGAGTGTCTTTTAGAAATACAGTATTTAAAAAGTAAGAAATTAGCCTGGCTTGGTGGTGCATTCTTGTAATCCTAGTACTTGGGAGGCTGAAACAGGAGGATTGCAGGTTTGAGACCAGCAACTTACCAAGACCCTGTTTCAAAATAAAATATAAAATAGGGCTAGGGGTGTGACTCAATAGAATGCCTCTGAGTCAATCCCCAGTACCAAAAAAAAAAAAGTAAGAAATTGTCGGGCGTGGTGGCACACACTGTAATCTCAGTACTAGGTGGCTGAGACAAGAGGATTGCAGGTTCCAGGCCAGCCTCAGCAACTTATTGAGGCCCTGTTTCAAAATAAGAAATAAAAAGGACTAGGGGTATAGCTCAGAGGTAGAATGCCACTGAGTTCAATCCCCAGTACCAAAAATTAAATAGAAAATAAGAAATTAAGGATATAGGGAAAAGAAAAGTAGAAAGAATAAGTTAAGAGAAAGACAGAGTTCATTATTTAAGAAATGTTTGCTGAGTTCCTCTGTGTGCTTGGTACTGCTATTAGCCCTGGGAGAAGAAGACAGACCCTGTTCCCATGTGGTTTATCAGATGCTGATGTCATGTACACTTCTAGGGGGTGGCCTGATTATTCACAAGGCTACTGAAAATCAGCCCTGAGTCTAGCCCATCCCTTCTCTTCTCAATATCATTTAAGTCACAGGAGGATCCTTTAATTCAGTGAATTGCATTAAATGCTACTAACTTCTGCCATTCGTGGTAAACTGTGTTTTTTTCCTGTACTGATTTGTGCTGATTTGTTATTATGTAGGAGTATTTAAATGATCATTACTGCATACTATAGCAGCTTATCTTTCCTAAAAACAAAAGCAGATGATAGTATCTATTTTCCTGATAACAAATAGGCTCTATTTCTAGCCTCCTGTATGAATGCAATTTTATCACTTACATGATTTGTTGCATGTTATTAATTTCAGAATTATTTGTAGTACTATTTCCTCAAATGTTGAGAAACAATGGGCTTAAGAAATAAGAAATTAAAAAGATGAAAAAAAGAAGAAAAAGTAATGAGAAGTTGAATTCGATAAATGTGTCTTTCAGTTGAGGGTTACCACTCCAAAGATAAATTTTTTATAACATTTTAAAATGATCATTGAAATTAAAACATTAAATCTATAAGTTCTAATGAAATTTTTTATACTGGCATTAAACCCAGGGGCATTCTACCTCTGAGTTATACCCCAACCCTTTTTATTATTTATTTTATTTTATTTATTTTTTTGCGGAACCGGGGATTGAACCCAGGGGCATTCTACCTCCGAGCTACACCCCCAGTCCTATTTTTTATCCTTTATTTTGAAACCAGGTCTCACGGTTGTGGAGGGCCTCACTAAGTAGCTGAGGCAGGCTGCGAACCCGGATCCTCTGGTCTCTGCCTCCCAAGTACTGGGATTACAAGCGTGCGCCACCACGCCCGGCGCTTTATTATTTATTTTGAAACAGGGTTTTGCTAAGTTGCTGAGGGTCTCACTAAGTTGCTAGGGTAGCCTCAAACCTGGGATCCCCCTGTCTCAGCCTCCCAAGTACTGGGATTATAGATGTGCACCACCACTCCCGGATTGAAATATGTTTATCTTAAGAATATATTAGATGCATTTGGAAATATGCTGATTTACTTAAGTTATTTATAATGTGATGATAATTAATATAATATCAAATTTTTAGAATTAATACAAATATCACACTTTTGAGTTTCTGACATCAATAAAATTATATGAAAGATAATCTATTGCCTTATTGAATGGAAATATTTGACTACGTACACTACCTGCTTGAAGCCAGCGATTCTGGTTGAGTTGGTGCGCAGCCCTGGAAAACTCCACAGGTTCTCAGGTGCAGCCAGAGTCGAGAACTGCTCTGCGGGACGGTGTGGAGAAGACAAAAACAAAGCAGACATGACTGACGCTTTTCAAGGGCTGGTGACAGGTGGGGCAAGAGAAAGGGGTGACTATTCCTTGAGCCAAACCTTGCTAGGCAGTTGCTTTCACCAACTGTATTTGGTCCTCACAACTACTCCATGAGCTGGGAACGATCACCCCCATTTTACAGGAACCAAGACATGGTGATATTGAGTGAATTCGCCAAAAGCTAGGAGGTAAAGGAGCTGAGGTTTTAGACATATTCATTTCTACTCTACCTTTTTACAAAAAGAGATTTGGGGTTGTGAGCTGGAATTTGAACCTAGGCCTTATTGGCTATGGGTCTCCACTAGCTCCTGACATCCCATTACAAAAGCTTCTGTGTGCACAGAGTGATTTGGTTCAGGTGAATTGGTTCAAAGTGATTTGGTAACCGGAAGAGCGTCTTGATTTTCTGAAATTGGTGCTCTGGGGCTTTTATAAGTAATTTTATAAGTAATTCTCAGGAACTCTCATTTATTAACTATGAGTAGTGAGAGCTGTTTTATTGTAGGTAGAAATAAACTTGCTTGCTGTTTTACTCTGAGGGAATATGTACTATCATTTCATTTTCTTACTCTGGAGCAATAGTGCTCAATTTGGGGTGATTTTACCACCCAGGGGACATCTGGCAACATTTGGAGGCATTTTGAGCTGCCACTACAAGGGTGGGGGTGCTAACATGCACAGGACAGTTCCTATGACAAAATGTCAATAGTGCTGAGATTGTGAACTCCTGACTTAGAGGAGAGGGATTACCTCATATGTGAAATATTAATGATTTTAATAATCAATAAATAACATTTATTAAATACTCATGGTGTCTTGAACCCTTCAGTTTGTCAATTAGTTTTTGATATAACTCCCAAAAGCACCATTGAAAGTGATTTCTAACCTCAGCAGGCTTACACTCAAATTGGAAACTAGGAGAGTTTGGAAAATTTGAGCAGCCATCAAAAGGGAAACATCATAGTTCATACAGTGAGTAGGATGCATGTGGGGGCAGGAAAGACGGCTCCTCTGAGTGGTGGCTGAGAGCCAGATATCTGAGGTTGAGAAGAAAGCTCTGTTTGTGTCCCCGCTTCTCCATTTCCTGCCCAAATGACCTCAGGCCAACTTACTGAACTGCTCTCTTTCCTCATCCATAAAATGGGGATAATGGTAGTCCCCCACCCCCCAGTGGTTGTTGGGAGCTTTTGATGGGATAGTACCTGTGAAGCACAATGGCTGGCATAAAGAAGCACTCAATGAATGTTTGTTTTCCTTCTTATTGTTACTGGAGAGATTCCACCAAGGTGGTGCCTGGGAGCTGCCCACACCTCTCCATAGGGGAACTCCAAGTTTCCCAGGCTTCCGTCCCTCCTTGAGCAATGGGAGGTGAGTCAAGGCTGCATGTGCTTCACCTGGGCTCCAGGATGTGGCCTGCCGGGCTGGTTAGGAGCCCTCTGTTGCAGCTGAGTTGGGGTGGGGCTGGCTAGGAGAGGTGGAAAGGAGGACAACAAATTCCATCTTCTTGTGAAACTTTGTAAACCCAAGGCCCTTATCTCTACAGAGCAGAGCAGAAACAGGGTGAGGAGCAGGCGCCTGAATGTCTCCACTGGTGAATGAAGGATCTGTGCAGAGCTGAGGCTGCTCGCAGGCCCAGCAGTCCTCTGCTCCAGCCCCCTCCCCAGGCAGGTAATGAGCTCTCTGGTTCCTAGAACCCCTTGGGGATGTGGTAAGTTGCCTTGGCCCTGGGAGGACAGGTGAAGACAGAGGGTAGGATGCACAGGACCTGGCTACCTGCCAGATTCCTCGCTAATGAGGCCGTTTTGGCTCTACACCTTTGTTTTGCATGGGGTTTATAGAGAAGGCCATCCTATCTTTATCCTCTGTTGTCTACACCCTTGTCACCTTCTCCTGTGTTTTGTAAACACGAAATGATATTTTTAGTTTTCTTTGGCTGGAATTATTCCAACACCATGTCCTTTGTCTTCTTTGTCCAGAAGCAATCATCTTCTGATGTAGGAGCTCTAGAGAAAGGTGTGCAGGGGGGGCCCTGTTCTGGTGCACAGAGGTGTGCCGGCCTTTAGCTATGTCTGACAGCTGTCTAAGTGTTCCCTTCCTTCTGTGGATTCCTGGGCCTGGGCTTTTCCTTGGCTTGTCTCAGGCCTCTGCCTCTTGGCCCTTTTGTTGGCTCCTGTTGTGTTTTGGGTTGTAGGGGAAGGCTGTTGGGAGGTGAGTGGGAGAGGGACAGGGTCCTCCCAGGAGAGGCTGAGGGACACTGGGGCTCTTGTTCACATAGGTCCATATTTATTTATATTGTAGCATTCTCTGGATATTTCCTGTCTTGATCTAGACCAGGAATCTCCTGGAGGTTTATGCCCAAGAGAGGTGGGGCTGGTTGCTCAGCAAGCAGAGCCTGGGTAAGGGCAGGACAGAAGATGGTTGTGAAGCAGAACCATAGACATCTGTGGGGGATTGGCTGGCTCAGACCCAGAAGCTAGATTTAGCTGAGGGGAGGCCAGGCCTGGCCCACCCAGCAATTCAGCATATCAGGACTCTGCTAACAACACCAAGCCTCGAGTCCATATTCTTCCACGGGCCAGAATTCTGCCCATCTTCATTTCCCTAGATTCCTTACACAGCCCACATGCCTGGGCTGAGGCCTTGATACCTCATTCCTATCCTCAGCTCTGTGTCATGTTTTCCAGGCTGTATTTGGAAGAGTCTTGACCTTAGAGTAGGTTTCAAACCACTGCTCTCCCATCTACTGGCAGGTGACCTGCTGAATCTCAGGTTTTTACACTTGAAGATCTGCCTCCTAACCCTGATGGAGAAATTCATCAGTTCCATACTTCTTTCTTTTTTGGAAGGTGTAATATGCGTCAGGCACTGTGGTAGGCCTTGGAGGAAGGAAGAACACAAAGACCAGTATTCAATCCTGTGTGTGTGTGTGTGTGTGTGTGTGTGTGTGTGTGTGTGTGTGAGTGACTGGGGATTGAACCCAGGAACATTCTACCTACGAGCTACACCCCCAGCCCTTTTAATATATATATATTTTTTTGCAGAACTAGGGATTGAACCCGGGGGCATTCTACCTCCCAGCTACACTCCCAGCCATGTTTTTTAATTTTTTACTTTGAAACAGGGTCTCACAAAGTTGCGGAGGGCCTCACTAAGTAGCTGAGGCTGGCTTCGAGTCTGCGATCCTCCTGTCTCAGCCTCCGAAGTACTGGGATTACAAGTGTGTGCCACCATGCCTGGCTAATTTTCTATTTTGAAACAGGGTCTCACTAGGTTGCTGAGAGTCTCATTACACTACTGAGGCTGGCCTTGAACCTCTGATCCTTCTGTCTCAGTCTCCCAAGTACTGGGATTACAGGCATGCGTCACCACACCTGGCAATGATTCTTCTTTTTGAATAGCTTTCTTCTCTCTCTCTCTCTCTCTCTCTCTCTCTCTCTCTCTTTTTCGGTTTGGTGTTGAGAGATAGGTCCTTCAACAGATAATTTCAAAACAGTGGGTAGATGCTAAGGTAGAGGTAAGCAGAGGATCCTTAGGAATTTGCAGGAAGGACAACAGTGCTTTTTGGTGTAGAAGGTGTATGAGTTATTTTGGAGGATGGGGGATGGTGGGGTGAGTGTTTCTGGAAGGGAGAAGTGTGGAGGTCGAATCAGCACAGTGTGATCAGGGAATGAGTAACAGGGTGTTCAAGACAGAGAGTGACAGGTGCTGCAGCTGGGGAATGAATAGGGGCCAAGTCCCTGGAGGCCTTGTAGGTTACACAAAGAATTTTGAACCCTACCTGTAGGCAACAGGTTCCAAAGCAGAAGAGTGACATGGCCAGATCCGGGTTTAGATAGGTGACATTAGTGACCCCTGGGTGGGGGTGGAGGGGTTGGATGCAGGAGTGAAAATATCTGGAATCTGGGGTTCAATTAGGCCGTGACAATCGTCCAGGTAAGTCACAAAATAGTCAGTAGGTATAGGATTGGAGGGGAGAGTCCAGATTTTTAAACATAAGGCAATCAAAAGAACAGATCTTCGAGGCAGCTTGCCGAAGAGAGGGTTGGGTCAGGATGACTCCGCTGTCTGGCTTGCCTGGAGGGGTGGATGGTGGTGCCTTTGACTAAGATGGGGATCACGGGAGGAGCAGGGTTGGGGCCAGGGTGGAGATGATGAGTTCATCTTTGAGTTCATCTTTGATGATGGGTCTACTTTGAGGTGCCGTGGTGGCAAGTCCCAATGCAAATGTCTAACATGTAGTTATATATGCAAATCTGTTGTTCAGAAAGGAAGTCCAGGCTAGGTATAGATTTAGGCATTATCAGAATATAGGTGACAGTGAAATGTTAACAGTGGAGGCCATTGTCCAGGAACACCGGGTAGAATGAAAAAATCAGTTGCACAAGGACTGATTGACAGGGAACCCCAGTAACTAAATGGTGGGTGGAAGAGGTGGCCAAGGTGGGGACCCACAATGACATAGAGTATCGTTACAGTCACTTGGGTGTGGACAGTTTCAAGACAGAGAGAATGAACAATAGCATCAAATGCAACAGTAAGAAAAGTATAGAAAATTACCCTCTGGATTTGGCCATGGGAAGGTATTGGTGATTTTTGACTGAGGAGTAGTGAATATGAGCCCAGAGGCTGCAGGAAACTGAATTGGGAAACAGAGGCAGGGAAGTGGGAGTGGGAAGTACAGATTTTAGAAGAGCAGGAAGGAGGCAGATAAAGTAGAACGGATATGTGTTTGGGGTGGTCCAGACAAAGGGGGGTTCTTATTTGCTTATTTTTATTTATATTTATTTATTTTTGGTGGTACTGGGGATTGAACCTAAGGGCATTCTACCTCTGAGCTACATTCCAAGCCCCTTTTTTGGGGGGGAGTACTGGGGATTGAACCCAGGGGCACTAAACCTCTGAGGTACACACCCATCCCTTTTTTATTTTCTGTTTGGAAACAGGGTCTCCCTAAGTTGTTGAGGCTGGCCTTGAACATGCGATCCTCCTGTCTCAGCCTCCCAAGTACTGGGATTACAGGCATGAGCCACCATGCCTGTCCTCCTGCCCTATTTTTTATTTTGAAACAGGGTTCCCACCAAGTTGCTAATGCTGGCTTTGAACCTGCGATTCTCCTATCTCAGCCTCTCGAGTACTGAGATTACAGGTGTGCACCATCATACCCAGCTATTTATTTTTAAATGTTGTAAAACTTGAGCATTATGTCCCAAGGGGGAGTTAGGTCCCAAGGGGGAGAACACAAAATTGGCTGGAGTAGGAGGAAAGACGCTTGTCTTAGGAGACCGGAGACTGGCAGTCTTAGGTGCAGAGTGCCTGGTGGCATTCAATGATGTAACATGGAGACAGCACCTGGTATAGGGCCCATCTGCTCAGTGACAGGTATGAGACACACTGGGACTCCTTGGTTATATTGGTGGCATCCGGCAGGCTGTGCCGGTACAGTCCATTACTAGTAAGAGAGTTTCAATATCAGCAGATACACCTGGCACTCAGAGATCGGGCAAGGTCTTCTGCACCTTTCCTTCACATTACCCCTGAGCCACACCTCTGGGAGCCCCCTTCCTGCACAGGACCCCTTTCCTTGTTCTGAAACTGAATTCGAATACCTGCCCCAATTTGCCCAATCAAATATTTGGGATAAGCCTTCGGGAAGAAGGAAAAAGAAATTTATTTATTTGCTAGCAAATCGGAGAAATCAGTGAACTTAAGGGTTCAGGAACAAGTCCTGAGCCGGGCGTGGTGGCACACACCTGTAATCCCAGTACTTGGGAGGCTGAAATAGGAGGTTTGCAGGTTTGAGGACAGCCTCAGCAAGTAGTGAGACTCTCATCAACCTAGAGAGACCCTGTTTCAAAATAAAGACAAAATAGGGCTGGGGGTGTACTTGGAGGTAGAATGCCCCATGGAAAAGGAAAGAAAGGAGCAGAAGAACAAAGCCCCTCTGCCCATATTATCCTTTAACTCTAGATCTCATTTACACTCTTTTTTTCTCTCTTAGAGACAGTCTTGATAAGTTCCTCACGCTGGCCTTGAACTCGTGATCCTTCTGTTTCAGCCTTCTGAATAGCTGGAATTTAGAATATGAATATATATATATATATATATATGTAATTATATATATATATATATATATATATATATATTACTGGGGATTGAACTCAGGGGCTTTCTACCTCTGAGCTACACCCCCAGCTTTTTAAATTTTTTATTTTGAAACAAGGTCTCACTAAGTTGCTGAGGGTTTTGCTAAGTTGCTGAGGCTGTCCTTGAACCTGTGATCCTCCTGTCTCAGCCTCCCAAGTACTGGAATTACAGGCATGCACCACCTCACCTGTCTTAGATCTTATTTATATTTTAAGTCAGGTCTAAGTCCCACATTTGGGGGTCAGTCCTTCTCAGCACTTCTGAAACACTCTTGAAATCCTGACCCGTGGTCCACTCTTCAGAGTTTGAATTAAGCATATGATTACTTAGCTGTGCTGGTCCCAGAGGCTTTGGGCAATATGGGTAAAATGCATTAGGGAATGATAAATGGAAAACTCAGGAATGTCCATGACATTATGAGATGTGCCTTAGAGAAAAAACGAAGGAGTGGGGCCAGGGATATAGCTCAGTGGTAGAGCGCTTGCCTAGCATGTTCGAAGCCCTGGGTTCAATCCCCAGCACTACAATAAATGAAAACAAAACAAAACAACAAAAACAAAACATGGGAAAGAGCCCTTGCAGGGGCTGGGTGTACAGCTGCTCTGAACAGGACCGGAGGATGGAGCTGGAGAGAGGATGGGCCAAGTACAGCTGAGAAAGGGGAAACCAGTGCAGCCGCTGTCGGTGAAATGAACCTGCTCAACGTGTGTGTGTGACAGGTTCTAAGCCGGACATTCAGATGAGGTGGCCAGCGATGATCCTGTGGCCTGTGGGTCCTGGCAGGCCAGGGAAGAGATGTGAACATTAGCGAGTGAAAGTAAAAAACTAACAAGAACAAAACCTGTGAATCCCTACGTAATGAGACATGTAAATGAACAACTATTAGATGGAAATCCCACACCTCTGGGCAGTTTAAGGGAGTGTGACTGATTATTTAATCAAACTGCTAAATTAATGCTGCTAATGTTAACATCTCTTCCTATTGAGGGAGGATAGGAAAAGTAAAAGTAATAGGTAGAAATGAGACAAACAGGGAAGGAAAGGGAGACTGTAGCCTTAACTCTAGAAACTCCATGATGGTCCTCACCTTCACCCTAAAGCTCTGTTTTCCTTTGGGCCTAAATTCCTAAAAGGCTTGGTAAACAAAGAGTCCAATAAATCTTGGAGCACTGTGTGTCTGGTTGATTGCGCACACATGTTTTCTTGACCTGCAGAGTGTATTTTAGACCGATGGAGACGTGTAAAGGGAATACTGTTAAAAGGTCAATGGCACTTGGTATCGCCCAGGTGCTGTCCATCAACTGGATGACATAGCCTGAAGATTCTGAGGAAAATTGGACCGCCACCCCTGTGCCGCGCGCTAACCCAGCCCTCACAGGGGTCTCCTGTAAAAGAAGAGCCCGTACCTCCGAAGCGCGTCTCTCTCTCTGGAGGTGGCCCATGTTCTCCCGTGAACGTGTATTTCTTACTTTCCTAAATAAACCTCTATGTCTCTGACTGGCAAGTGCTGAAATTCTTTTCCGTCATGTAAGCCGAGGACCCTGTTGATCCTGAATTGTGGAATCGACCCTTCTCCCATGACACTATCGTCTTGTACCGGAGCACCTGGCCTGTGTCGCAGCTGTGGTCAGGCATGCAGAGGACTCATATAATATGAGCAGTGGGTAGAGGATGTGGCCACCGGTCCTTAATTTACATCACTGAATAATTAGGTAGGAGTTAGGAAATCTTTCACGGACGAGATGTGACAGGAATATGATGTAAGCTGCTGTTCCTGCCCGGGGGCGCTCAGGTGATTTGGGGACAGAGGAATGTGACAAGCAGCGATGACTTCAGGTTGCCCCAAACACAGCACCGAGGACGTAGAAACCCAGCTCCATGAAAGTGGAGATAAGGGAGGAATCCAGTTCAAAATAGCTTTTCCTGTTGTGGGTTTTCCCCCTTCAAGGTCTGAATCACGTAGTCCCTTACTGGTTAGTATTCAAGGTTCTTTTGGTTTTCACCATCATGGACTATTCTGTGATTATCTTCCTTCTGTAAAAATTTCCACTCAGCAGAGAGTATTTCCTTAGAGTAAATTCATAGAGTTTGAAAATCTCAGTCAAAGGGTATGTGCAACCCTTAAGGCTTTTGACAAATAGCTTTAACTAGATTTTCAGTTCCTGGGGGATAAATATTATACCTTTTTTTTTTTTGCGGTACCGGGGATTGAACCCAGGGGCGTTTTACCTCCACGCTACACCCCCGGCCCTATTTTTTTTATACTTTATTTTGAAACCGGGTCTCACGAAGTTGTGGAGGGCCTCACTAAGTAGAGAGGGAGAGAGAGACAGAAAGAGAGAGAGAGAGAGAGAGAGAGAGAGTGCGTAAGCTGAGGCTGGCCGCGAACCCAGATCCACCGGTCTCTGCCTCCCAAAGTACTGGGATTACAAGCGTGCGCCACCACGCCCGGCAATATTATACCTTTTTTGTATCTCCTATGGTACTTAGCACACCTGGTGTGGCGTATACAGTAGGTGCTCACCATGTGCTCACTCTTATTTAGTTTAATTCTGCAGTGTCTATAACATGCCCTGCATATGTTAGGCACTTGGTTTTTGTTAAATGAATGAAATTAATATTCTCTCTCTCTTTGATCCCATTCTTTCATTTTCTGCGTGTCTTCCAAGGATTAAACCTAAGTGTATGTTAAAATAAATTATGAAATGGCCAATGACTTTAGAAAAAAGTTCCTCTTAAGCCAGGCATGGTGGCACATGCTTGTAATCCCAGTACTTGGGAGGCGGAGACTGGAGGATCCTGGTTCGCGGCCAGCCTCAGCTACTTAGTCAGGCCCTACGCAATTTCCTGAGACCCGGTTTCAGAATAAAATATAAAAAGGGCCGAGGGTGTAGCTTGGAGGTAGAACGCCCCTGGGTTCAATCCCGGTACCGCAAAAAAAAAAAAAGTTCTACTTTATTAGTCTCTCTACGTTGTTGAGAGTTTTGCTAAGTTGCTGAGGCTTGAATCTGTGATCCTCCTGTCTCAGCCTCCCAAGCCCTGGGATTACAGGCGTCTGCCACCATGTCTAGCTAGCTATTGGATTATTAGAGGGCAACTTGACACTATTTGTCAAAAGCCATAAGAACGCACATACCTTCCCCTGTCTTTTTTTTGTTTTGTTACTGAGGATTGATCCCAGGGACATTCTACTTCTGAGCTACGCCTCCCTCCCCCAGTCCTATTTTATTTTTTACTTTGAAACAGGTTCTCACTAAGTTGCCGAGGGCCTCACTAAGTTGCTGAGGCTGGCTGCGAACCTGCAATCCTCCTGTTTCAGTTTCCCAAGTACTGGGATTACAGGTGGGTGCCGCCATGCCTGGCTAGCACATACCCTTTGACCAAAATGTTCAACTTCTATGAATTTCCTCTAAGGAAATAATCACTTCTGAGCTGAAAGTTTTGAAAGGAAGATAGTCACAGCATTTCCATGATAGTGAAAATTAAAAACATCTTAAATGCTAACCAGCAAGGGACTACGTGATTAACATCTTGAAACCACTTCTAATAATGTAGCAGGAAAGTATTTGAACAGTGGGAAGATGATAAAGATAAGAAAACAGGTCATAAGACAATCAAGGTAGTTCAGAAAGCCGGTTGGTAGGAATTCTGGTCTGTTCCTTGCTGGTCATAAGGCCTCCGGCAGGTTGCTTGATCTCTTGTTGTGCTTCAGTTTTCTTTTATGTAAAATGGGGACATTGATCTCTTTTCTGAAGGATTGCTATAAAGATTGGTGATATGTTTGTATAGCACTTGGTCCTGTGGCTGACGGGTGGCAGATGCTAAGTTAGTTCTGGATCTTATTACCCAATTCCTATCATATACATAAAAAGGACATATCTATATTTGCACAGGAAAAGAAAGACCAGTAGAAATTATAGCAAAAAATGCTGGGTGTGGTGGCACTTGCCTGTAATCCCAGTACTTGGGAGGCTGAGTCAGGAGGATTGCAAGTTTGAGGCCAGTCTCAACCACTTAATGAGGCCCTCAGCAACTTAGTGAGAACTTGTTTCAAAAATAAATAAATAAATAAATAAATAAATAAATAAAATAGCTCAGAGGTAGAATGCCCCTGGGTTCTATCCCGTACCACACAAAAAAAGAATTATAGCACAATATTAGCAGTATTGTCTCTACCTGGTGCCCTTGAAATGATTTTTATCTTTTACTTTGGGTCCTTCCCTTTTATCAAATTTTCTCAATTAATGCACATTAATATTATAATTAGAAACAAAGTATTTAGAAAAGAAATGGTCCTGGGATTATATTAAAAAGTGCAAGAACTGGGGCTGGGGCTGTAGTTCAGTGGTAGAATGCTTGCCTAGCCTGAGCAAAGACCTGGATTCCATCTTCAGCAGTGGGAAAAAAAATCAAATTAAAAAGAGGAAAGAATGCCGGGCGTGGTGGCGCATGCTTGTAATCCCAGTACTTTGGGAGGCGGAGACCGGAGGATCCGGGTTCGCGGCCAGCCTCAGCTCTCTCTCTCTCTCTCTCTACTTAGTGAGGCCCTCCGCAACTTCGTGAGACCCGGTTTCAAAATAAAGTATAAAAAATAGGGCCGGGGGCGTAGCGCGGAGGTAGAACGCCCCTGCGTTCAATCCCCGGTACCGCAAAAAAAAAAAAAAGGGGAAAGAATTAAAGAGATGAATCACTGATTCATGTGTGTTGGAATTATAAGACACCGTGGGGATCATCTGCTAATTTCATTTTACAGCTGAGAAGATAGGCGTCTAGAGGAGAGTGACTTGTCTGAGGTAATAAATAAATGAGCGGGTCCACATTTCTTGAGCCAGTGCTGTTAGTGACACTAGTATATCTTTGGGTCATGGATCTCCAGAGAAAGGCTGCATTT
This sequence comes from Glis glis, assembly GCA_004027185.1. Taxonomy (NCBI): domain Eukaryota; kingdom Metazoa; phylum Chordata; class Mammalia; order Rodentia; family Gliridae; genus Glis; species Glis glis. The sequence continues at coordinate 50,450 of PVJS01009234.1, forward strand.
AGCTTGATAGTCAGTCACCAAACCTCTGGAGTCACTAGTAAAATATCCCTTCCTGCTCATTCCAGAAAGGGACTTCTGCCTCTGTCCCCCTCCCCAGGCAGTATCATGTCAGATAGAACTCACGGCTAGCTGGATGTGGTATCACACTCCTATAATCCCAGTACTTGGGAAGCTGAGACAGGACTGTAGATTTGAGGCCAGCCTCAGCAATTTAGTGAAACCCTGTTTCTAAATAAAAAGTGAAGCCGGGTGTGGTGGCACATGCCTGTAATCCCAGTAATTGGGAGGCTGAGACAGGAGGATTGCAGGTTCGCAGCCAGCCTCAGCAACTTAGTGAGGCCCCAGTGAAACCCTGTTTCAAAATAAAAAATCAGAAGGGCTGGAGGTGTAGCTTGGAGGTAGAATGCCCCTGGGTTTAATCCAGATACACACACACACACACACACACACACACACACACACACACACA
>PVJS01009235.1:0-50908 GCA_004027185.1 Glis glis
CCCCAGTACCGCAAAAAAAAAAAAAAAAAAGTTAGCCCCTATATTAGGCAATGGAGATATAAAGGTGGCTATTTTAGACCTCATAGTCTATCATTTACACAGAATTTTTGGTATTTGCTGATTATTTTGACTATTTTATACTTCACTCAAAATAAAATAATGTATTACACCTATCTTTTAAAAGAAAAGCTAAACATTTAATATATTATGTATATTCACAATTTGACAACAACCTATTTTTGTTTACTGTATTCTGAAATTACGCCTACATTACACTGATTATTGTCAGCTTACATCATCAGTAGTAGCAAGGCTTTCACTGGGAGTAAGTTCTGAGTTTGATGCTATCCATGTACCAGAGTTCACTGATTTTACATTCTCCCCTTCTTTTTCATGGTTTTCAGAAATATGTCTGGATACTATATCCTAAGTAAAGAAATAAGACATTTATGTAAAACATAAGCTTAATCCCAAATTTATGTTATATATTTAAAAGCAGAAGCAGATGCAAAAACAAATACAGTACTTCTCATCTCACAGGTTAAGTTTAAGAAAGAACTAACATTAAAGACAGAACATGGAAAAACTGCTCACAAAAGACTATCTAAATGTAAAAGCTGCTTAAACTATACAAGAATATTTTTTTGTGGTACTGGGGATTGAACTCAGGGGCATTCTACATCTGAGCTACATCCCCAGACCCTTTTTATTTTTTATTTTGAAACTGGGGCTAACTACAGTGGCTGAGGCTGGCCTCGAACCAGGATCCTATCTCAGCCTCCCAAGTACTGGGATTATAGGTGTGTGACAACATGCCTGGCAACAAGTTTTAAATAGAATGTCAAGAAAAAAACCAGAAAACATATCAAATACATATGGAACAAGGACATATTTTGGTCTAAGAAAAAAAAAAAAACAGATATAATCATGAAGTAAGGTGACTGATAGTGTTGGAAAAAGAATGCTAGGTACCAGATACCTGCAATGCATATAAAGCCCTCTGTCTCAAGTAGTCTGTATTAAGTAGCTGAAGCTCATGGAAGAGTTCAATAAGAAAATGTGGGCGAGACTCATTTTGAGAAATTAATGTAGCTACTTCAGAATAAATAGTATCCCGCAACGCTTCAAACATAGAAAAATCACTCCCAGTTTCTGGAAGATATAAAAGATCAGGAAGTTAATATTGATAAAATATCTTGATGACAATTTCTTTTAGTCTGTATCATTACACTAAGCTTTAAATAAAAATTACAACATGACTCTACCTCAGGGCTTTGAAAGTATAAAAAGATAAAAATTCCCAAGTTAAAAATAATCTTAAAATACCAAGACAAATATTATATATTGAAGAAATATTTAAATTCATGAATAACATTATCTAGCACTACTTAGAACCACATTTATATCTCAATAAAATTTGAAAATTTTTATATACTTTATGGGAATAATCAGTGAAAATCTTTCAGCACTTGAGTGAAATAAGCTAAGTCAAAGCAATTTTCCTTGATTTTTGATAATATGAGCTTCATAGCAAAAAAGGAAATCTGTTTTTTATTAATATTGAAAACGAACTGAATGGTGCTAACAAAAGCTATTACTTTATAGTCTATCTAGTTCAGTTTACTAATTCTCAAATCTAATCTACAATTCAGAAAAGTGTGCTCACAAGTAAATTTGTAACTATAACAGAATAAGCAAATTTCATTAGTGTCTTCTTTGTATATTCGTTATAAATTGGAGCAGGCAGTGACCCAAATCAAGTTTATAGTTTCACAGAATGTCGGCGCCACTATTATTTATCTTTAATTCTACTGTATGTATTTGTTGATAACACAGAATTATCTCTCAAATGGATATAGTCATACTCTTAGTTTTAAGAGTACAAATTAGAAACTACTCCCATTTTGAGTTTTCTCTGGGAAAAACAAAACAAAATAAAAAACTAAATAAGAGGTTTTTATAGCTATCAAATTCTATAAATTTTCTAGAGCAACAGTAGAACCACAAGTAGCTAAATACTTGAGTAATACAGTGATAAGTTTCCAAGAAACTGCTAAGTGATAAGTTCCCCAGGGATAAGTAATACAGTGATAAGCCTCCAAGAAAGAAAATTAAAACTGTTGAGTGTTGTAACATATTATGCTTTCAAAAAGTATGCAAAGAGCATAAAGATTTAATTCAATTCTCCGAGAGAGGGATAAGAAAATGCAAATTGAACTGAACTAATGGAAAAACTTTCTGCTAATTAGCTAAGTAATTTCATCTTCAGATCTCAATTTCTGCAAGCATAAAATAGTAATAAAAACACGCAACTTTCCTATCTTGCCTCACAGTTGTGAATATAAAAAATGAAGTGATATATTAAAGTTCTCTTAGTAGTTATAAAATGTTCAAATGTGATATACTATTATAAAAGTGACACTATAAACAGAAACCAAAACTATATAAGAAATCTCTATAGTAAAAATCCAGATCAAAAGACATGATTTGATATGCAAACTTTCAATTTATATACTATATTGCAATTTGATTATAGCTGTTTGAATTTAAAAATGTTTTAAAGCTATAAGAACAAAGTATATTTAATGCCATCATCAATATCTCTGAGATAAAAATTATCACTCTAAATTATATAACATTAAAAATTCAATTACTCCTAAAGAATTTTGCCTATCAAAAGCTTCATCCTTGGCTTCTGCAGTCAAGAGATGGAACGTGTATGCCATTGTCTCTTCCTGGACTAAAATTAATTAGCTTTTGCTAGCAAAGCCCGTAATCTCAGTCAGGTTTCTCTGATCCTATTTTGATTTTATCCTATTTTCAGAGTTCTTATCTTTGGAATTACCACTGATATATTCAGCTTTGTCAGTTCTGGGTCCCTGTTTTACTCTCTTTAGAGTCTCTTAAAGGTTCAAACAGGCTTTTATTTTTTACTCAACGTTGCAAATGAAGTTAAAGAATATTTATAATTCTAAAATCGCACATAACTGTATTTAATTAAAAATAGTTGAGACCAAAATAGCATTTTTTAATCTAATTTTCCATGACTTTTATTTATCATAATCTTTGCACATTATAGTTGTTTTTGTTTGACATTTTTTTTTTTGTGGTACCGGAGATTGAACCCAGGGGTATTCTATCTCCGTGCTACACCCCCAGCCCTATTTTTTTTTAATTCTTTATTTTGAAACAGGGTCTCACTAAGTTGCGGAAGGCCTCACTAAAGTAGCTGAGGTTGGCCACGAACCCGGATCCTCTAGTCTCAGCCTCCCAAGTACTGGGATTACAAGCATGTGCCACCACGCCTGGCTTGATATTTATTTTTTAATAGATGTTGGCTGGTAATGAAAAAGAAACTAGTATAAAAAATCTTATTTGTTTCCAAAAATATTAATGCCTTAAAATATTTAAGAAATACAAAATATGTAACTCCAAATACCAGAGCATAATAATGGTTTCTACTACCCTAACAAATGTGTTGGTTATGAAACCTTTCATACACTAACAGCAAAAGAAGAAAAGCAGCTAATTTTACCAAGAATTATAAATATGAACTTTTTCATTTTTATAATAGTCACATAACATATATACACTAATCAATCTAAAAAAATAGAACAATATAACTAAGGACTTTAGGACCAATGGAAAAAAAATTAACAAAAGTGGACACCAAAACTAAGCAGATTGTTACCTGGCGCTTCATTGCATGCATTTCTGTTAGACTGCTGTAGTATTCTCCTAGCATGTGCTGTAGGAAAGGGCAGACATAAGGATGAACATAAAATGTGTATGAGCAGTAAAGACAGGGTCTATAATATGAATAAGTGAATGAAAAAAAGAAATAAGCAAAATTAAAAAAAAAACTGAAGTGAAATGTTATTACAAGGTATGGTTTACGCTCTATTTAAAAATACTCTCATTAGGGAGAATCTCAAATGGCTTGCTATAAACTTACCCTACTGTGACTGATGATATCATAATAAACTTCTATCATTCATTTTTCTAAAGCATACACATCAAGATGAACCTCCTATTATTCCCATAATTTAATACTAATAATTCAATACTAGCAGTAATATATGCTACATTCTAACAAATCACATGTCAGAGGCAGAGTAACAAGTATTACTATATGATGTAGAGAATTTTAGGGTAATGGCTAAAATTTAAAAAAAGTTTAAGAATGTGAATGAGTAGTATATTCCTACTACTCAAAACATTTTCTTTTTGGTACTGGGGATTGAATCCAGGGGCATCCTACCTCCAATCTACACCCTCAGCCCTTTTTGTTTTGGAAACAGGGTCTCTAAGTTGCTAAAGCTGGCCTCAAAGATGTGATCCTCCTATCTCAGCCTTGCAAATACTCAGATTACAGGTGTGTGCCACTGCACCCAGCTACTCAAAACATTTTTTTTTAATTCACCAAACTTCAATCATTACATTTTTTCAAGTGACAGTAATAAGGTCTAAAGTACTATCAATTATTTAAGTAATGATACTTATTAAGCCTTTCAATTTAGTGCCTTTCCCAACCTCCATCCAACTGTTTACTCTTTGAAGACATCACTGGTAAAGATAGTGAAAAAAGATGAAAATTATAAAATGGTGCTAAAATTCTGGGTCTCAGACAGCAGAATTGCTGTTTTTGCCAAAAGGATCCTGGACTTAATAGTTCAAAGTTCAGCACTACTATTTCCTAGCAACATGAGCTTGAAGAAGTCATTTCAAAATACAAACAAATATAATGCTTTTGTTGTGAGTACGCAAGTATTAAGTACTCATTAAAAGTTTTAAAAAACACAACATAGATAAGCTTAAAGATGGTAAAACCACTATTAACATTTTCTTCCCATCTTTTTCATTCACATTTTTGTATATATATAGTTGGAATCATACTGTTCAGACAACACTAAATCCTGATTTTCAATTTTTTTTCCACTTCTGATTCCTTAGGATGGGTTCCAATAAGAACAATTACTGGGTAGGGCATGACTTCTGAAGCTCCAGAAAAGCTGTACCAATTTATATTATTAGTCCTTTGTAAGTGCTGGAAAACCAGGCATCCTCTCTATGATTCCTTATCTGAAAAATGGAAGTAAAGCCAACTCAGCATTATGAAGCTCAAGTGAGATGTGTAGATAATTCCATAAATAATAAAATAAATTTGAAAACTTGTAAATAATAAAGCATGATGCTATCATTTTCACCAAGAGCCTATTGACAAATGAGACTATGACAAATGAGACTATGAGACTACTGACTCCCTTTCCATATATCTTTTTTTTTTTTTTGGTACTGAGGATTGAACCCAGGGGCATTCTACCTCCGAGCTACACCCCCAGCCCTATTTTTTATTTCTATTTTGAAACAAGGTCTCACTAGGTTGATGAAAATCTCACTACTTGTTGACACTGTCCTCGAACCTGCGATTCTCCTGCTTCAGCCTCCCAAGTACTGGGATTACAAGCGTGTGCCACCACGCTCGTCTCCCTTTCCATATATCTTTGAGATGTACTTATTCTTTTTTTTTTTTCATACTGGGGATTGAACCCAGGAGTATTCTACCTCCAAGTTACACCCCCAGCCCTTTTTATTTTTGAAACAGAGTTTCACTAAATCATTGAGGCTGGTCCTGAACCTGCGATCCTCCTTTTTCAGTCTCCCAAGTACTGGGACTACAGAGGTGTACCACCACACCTGGCTCTAGTTCTTTATAAATCAGGAAAGTACCAGTACTTAAACTAAAAGCATGGCAAACACATGACTCCGTTCATTCACTGACCAGTTACTGAAAAGCCTACCATATATCAGGTATTATACTAACATTTAAGATATAAATATGAAGTATTATCTGTTGCCAAGGGACTAAAAAGGGTCAGACAGACACTTAAAAAGATAAGTACTATATAATGTGATACAGGTAACAAGATTGGTTTATATGGGCTCCAATGGAAACAAAAAGTAGAAAGGAAAGCTATCCCAGCTTGGATTCAGATAGTTTCTGGGTTCCAGTTTTTTTTTTTTTTTTTTTTTTTTTAGTAGTACTGGGGATTGGACTCAGGGACTCTCTCCCTCTGAGCTACATCCGTGGCCCTTCTTTATTTTGAGAGAGGGTTTCGTTAAGTTGCCCAGGCTGGCCTCTAACTTGCAATCCTCATGTCTTAACATTCTGAGTAGCTGGAATTAGCATGTACCACCCACCTGACAGAGTCCTAGAATTAAAATTTTATTATAAGAGTTTAGCAATGAAAAGGGTTTACAAAGGGTAAAAAGGACTTGAGGCAGAAAAGACCATTGGTGAGATGAGAAACAACATGACAGCCATGAGAAAACTTGAGTTCAGTGCCATTGAAAAAATAAAATTCAAGGTAGAGGGTGGTAAAAAATGAATTTGAGAGGCAAGAAGGTTCAAGTCCCTGACTATATATGTTATATTAAAGCATTCACACTTTATCCAACAAGCATGGTGAAGCCAAAAGCTTTAAGCAAGGAATATGATTTCATATCAAATTCTTATTTGTATTAGATTTTCAAAATTTCAAATTGGGAGTTCCAGGTTAGTGTCAACTATTCTTTATTTGCTTAGAAAGAATAGTATTAAAGTGTGTCAAAACTAGTATTACAACGAAAAAAGTATTTCCAGCTTACATTTCTTTTTTTGTGTGGTACTGTGGATTGAACCCAGGGGCATTCTACCACTGAGCTACACTCCCAGCCCTATTTTTTATTCTTTATTTTGAGACAGGGTCTCACTAAGTTGCAGAGGGCTTCACTGAGTAGCCGAGGCTGGCCATGAACCTGCGATCCTCCTGTCTCAGCCTCCCAATACTGGGATTACAAGCATGTGCCATCATGCCCAGCTCCAGCTTACATTTCTTTCTTTCTTTTTTTTTCTTGATGCTGGGGATGGAATCCAGGGGCATTCTACCTCTGAGCTACCCACCCCCCCAGCCCTATTTTATTTTTTATTTTGAAACAGGGTCTCACTAAGTTGCGGAGGGCCTCGCTAACCTGCTGAGGCTGGCCACAAACCTGCGATACTTCCTGCCTCAGCCTCCCAACTACTCGGATTACAAGCATGCGCCACCACGCCTGGTAGATTATGTGTATCATAACCTTTACTATATAAAACCTCACACATTATAGATATGTGATAGTCCAGGGTTTTGTTGTGTGTGTGTGTGTTACTGGGGATTGAACCCAGGGGTGTTCTACCTCTGAGCTACACCCGCAGCCCAATTTTATTTTTTTATTTTGAAACAGGATCTCGCCAAGTTGCTGAGGCTGGTCTTGAACTTGTGATCCCCATCTCAGCCTCCCAAGTACTGGGATTACAAGCATTTGCCACCATGCCCGGCGATAGTTGTTTTAAAACTTGCTTTAGTACAGCTTTTCAAATCTAAGATGAAGAACTTTTTAAATTAAAGCAAATTTAATAAAAGAACATACCTGAAGATATTTCTGTAGACCTACTATATTTTATTATTCTTTCCAGGTGCTCATGATTCTTTCTGCTGAATACTTTCGCTTGAACAGGCTCTTCAGTCTGGGCTGAATGTCTGTTCCTACTTTTGCAAGGTTCACATGTGCTAGACATACTGGCACTTTCATACCCTTGAGTAAGAAAAGTGACAGTTGTTATCAGTTGCAACTAACTCAGACTGAATGGGAAATTATTTTCCATAGTAAAATACTAAAAGTAACTCAATTTAGAAATGATATGAAGGCCTGGTATAAACAGAATACAAAGTAGTAAATAATATGTCAGGGAGCTATCTTTGCAGTAACCTTTGAAAGCATAGGGTAACAGTAATAAATTGTAACACTTCACTAGCTTTTGACATTTATCTGAATATATCCCGATTTGAAGTACAATGTAAAGTAGACCTTATACAACCCAAATTTTTTGGCAGACTCCAAGTTAACAATTTTTCAATATTAGGAAATACAAGAAAAAATAATGTCCAATCCATATAAATATGCACAATAACAGAGAAGAGTACTGGGCATTAGTCAAGTATGTTTGCCCTTATTATACTTTTGTGTAACATGACTTGGCTTAAAAGGTCTTACCCATCCATAGGTTATACACATCTCTGCATTTCCTTCTAAGCCACTCCCTCCATATTCATCTTGCAATATGGTACAAGGTAAGAACTCAACTTTGTTTTTTGCGGTACCAGGGATTGAACCCAGGGGCTTTCTACCTCCGAGCTACATCCCCGGCCCTATTTTTTATACTTTATTTTGAAACCGGGTCTCACTAAGTTGCGGAGGGCCTCACTAAATAGCTGAGGCTGGCCGCGAACCTGGATCCTCAGGTCTCTGCCTCCCAAGTACTGGGATTACAGAGTGTGCGCCACCACGCCCGGCCTTCAACTTTTTTTTTTCTATATGAATAACTGGTTATCCTACCCTCATCCCAATGAATTAAAATGCACACTGGTCAGCATATTAAATCCTCATATTTATTGGGTTTTATTTTTGGAGCTTCTACCTGTTCAACTCACCTATTCCAATGCCATTTTCATTCTTTTAGCCCCATTTGTTATATAGTATGTTTAATCATCAAGTAATGCAATTCCTACCTACCTTCTCTCTTCCTTTCGTAACTATTCTTAGAGTTAAGAAAGGAAGCTTTTTTTCTTTTCAATTTCAAAAACAATCCATGGGGATTCAAAATGGAATCAAATTTGAAGTATTTAATTTGGAGAGAATAGTACTTAATAATTTTATACATTCCCATTTGATCTCTTTTCATGTTAAAATATTTTATAGCCTTTTTTTTACGGTATGGGGATTGAACCCAGGGGCATTCAACCTCCGAGCTATACCCCCATCCCTATTTTTTATTCTTTATTTTGAAACAGGGTCTCACTAAGTTGCAGAGGGCCTCACTAAGTAGCTGAGGCTGGCCGCGAACCTGTGATCCTCCTATCTCAGCCTCCCCAGTACTGGGATCACAAGCGTGTGCTATCATGCCCAGCTGTTTTATAGCTTTTTATATACCTAATACTTTCCTTATTAATAGAGAAAATATTTGCATTTATTTAATAAACCAGCCACTTTAACAATTTACCTTGTTAACTCTAGTAGTTATTTTCCAGTGTTTCTTGAGTTCACAAAAAAATGCCATCAGAAAAAATACACAAGTTGGGTGTGGTGGCATACATCTTAATCCCAGTACCTGGGAGACTGAGACAGATGGATTGCAGTTTTGAGGACAGCCTCAGCATAGTGAGACTCCCAGCAACCTAGTGAGGACCTGTTTCAAAATGCAAAATAAAAAATAGGGCTGGGGGTGTAGCTTGGAGGCAGAATGACCCTGGGTTCAGTCTCTAGTACCACCAAAAACAACAACAACAACAAAAACCCATAAAATTTGCTTTTCTCTTTTTCTATTTTTTCCAATTATTTAATTTCTGGTTATAATACTTTCCAAATAATGCTAAACAATGGTGGTGGTAGAGAGGAGACCCCTTTTTTAGTTCCCAATTTTGACAGATATATCTCTGAAGTATTTCCATTCACAGTACTACTTGTGATTGGCAATGGTAACAGCCTTTATTATAAATAACTGCTTTCTTTTGTCTATTTTACTTAGAATTTTCATTAGGAATTACTTCAAATTTTATCTGATTTATTGCTACAATTACGACTTTTGTCCTTCTGATAGATTATGTTCACAGATTTCCCAGTAATGAAATGTGATTATATTTCTGAAATTAACCCTCGTGACAATTATCTAATATTCTTTTATATGATGGCAGATTCAGCTTGTTGTATTTTATTTTTACTTGTGAATTTATACTAAATTGGTCTGTTTTCTTTAATGAAATGTTACCTCTCCTCTTTACCTTCCCCTATAAAAAGGAGACTCTGAGTCATATTTTGTATCTAGGATTTTCCTCAGATAAAAATACACCAGAGCCAAGCGTGGTGGCACACACCTGTAATCCTAGTACTTGGGAGACTGAGACAGAAAGATCACAGGTTCAAGGACAGCTTCAGCAAGTAGTGAAACTCTCGGCAACCTAGCAAGACCCTGTTTCAAAATAAAGAAATAAAATAGGGCTGGGGATATAGCTCAGAGGTAGAATGCCCCTGAGTTCAATCCCCAGTATCATAAAAAAAAAAATACACTAGTATTTTCTTTTCATCCTGACCGGTAATGGCTCTATTAGCTGATTCGGAATTCTTAAGATGTAGTTCTTTTGTGACTGTGCATGGGTTATTATACTTTTTTCTACTTGCGTGAAAAGTAAGATTACCTGATAAACAGTTTGGTTCTTTTTTTGTATGTAACTTTTCTTTTGTGTGGGAATTTAGGATACTTTTACTTTTTCCTTGGAATTTAGGAATTATACGAGACTGTTCAAAATGGATGTACTTTTCCCCTTTCCCTCCTGGCTGGACAGTAGGCAGCTATTCTGATCTTCAGTCTCAACTCTTTCTTCATTCCCTTAACTGTATTTAATTATTGCTTATCCACCTAGTTATTTTTCTTCTCTTCAGAACTTCTTGTATATAGACCTCGAAGATATTCCCTTAAGCCTCTAATCCTTTTCCTCTTGATTTTCTCTCTTAATACATTTAGTTCTGTGTAATGATATAATTCTTCCCCTTGATTTTCTAGGTCAGTAATTTGGGACTTAACATCCATCCCCCTTTTCAAATAAACTAAACATTAAAAAAGTCATTTTTTTAAGTTTTAAAGATTTTATAAGTCAATCTGCTTATACACCCAGGGATTACAGGTGTGAGCCACCACACCCAGCTGTTGAATAAATCTTTATCAAAATTAAAATACAGGTTACATGGTATATACAAAATTCTCTTTGGGGAGCCTCAGTAAGCTCCCTGAAAAGGACATACTGTATAGTCAGCCCTCCCAAACACTGAAACTGTGAGATGAAGCATGCTACAACTAAGATGCTATGAAAAGAGAGGGGGGAAAAGAAACCAAACTATGGTTTTATATGTAAGTCCCAAACTAAAAACGTCAAAAGCTAGATTTCCAAAGTTTAGGACTAATGTGTGATTAAATTGTTTCTCTTTGGAGCACTTTAACAGCAATCCTCCAAGGGTAGTAGCAGAATTAATGAAGGTTAATACTTCAGAGTAACATTGGCTAGGTTGGCTAGCCAAGAGTAATACATGATACTCACTACTTTAAGGATATGATCTCCTATTCCACTTTACCACTCTTTTCCCTTATGCCCATTCAATTTTTCTTAGAATGAATGGCTGATATAACTAAAAGAAACAGTACTTCTACTTGTGCCTCCATTGAAGGGAAAACAGCTCATCCATGGCACCCTGGAGACCTTGCATGTGTCCAAAGAGGCCATCAGAGTTAAGGACTGAACCACTACTGAATCTAAGTCTTGGCAGAATGCCATATGACCCTCCTAGAACACAGAGCTGCCCTGTGGTTATTTCCTACTTGCTTCTCTCCCCCTCTCTCTGTCCCCCCCCCCCCCCCCCCCCTGGGAAGCTGCCAGGAGATAAGTTTTAGATTTCTACTCAGGTTCTGATGAAACATGAGACCTTTCTGTCTCACTCTTAAGGCGACAACTGCAGCTATTAATTCTTTTATTTTTGTATGTGCCTTAAAGTCGGGCTCTCACTGACAGATGGTTTTGAATGCCTACTGAACAAATACAAATATATGTCTGTCAAGTATTTTTAAAATTAAATGTGGAGGAAGAGAACACAAAGATTAGAGTATCAAGCTGTGCCCTGGAGTTAAAAATGCTGATTTGTATATATGGAACAATAATTTTCCACAATGAAGGTGTTTCAAAAATACAAACATATCAGTATTTCGTTTTTTGGGGGGGGGTACCGGGGATTGAACCCAGGGGCATTCTACCTCCGAGCTACACCCCCAGCCCTATTTTTTATTCTTTATTTTGAAACCGGGTCTCACGAAGTTGCAGAGGGCCTCGCTAAGTAGCTGAGACTGGCCGTGAACCCGGATCCTCCGGTCTCCACCTCCAAAATACTGGGATTACAAGCGTGCGCCACCACACCCGGCTAACATCAGTATTTCTAAGACATGGCCATGAATTGGCTAAGGGTTCTCTGCTACTGAAAGTGTGGTCCACAGACCAGTATCAGCAATACCCAAGTTTTTTAGAAATGCAGACCCTCAGGTCTATTCCAGACCAATTCAATCAGAATCTGCACTTGAGTCTTGTATGAAACATTGAAGTTTAAGACGCATTGCCCCAGCACACTCAAGTTATCTGGTTTAATGAGAGAATGCTGGAATAAAAAATGTTAGGTTTTCTTCATTTATTTGTATGACAAAACAAAAATTTTGTGGGGGCAGGTGCTAAGGAATAAAAGGGCTTCTCTCAAAATGGCCATTACCCATTTAAATGTTCTCTGGTGGCACCAACAGTAATCTTCCTTTCCTCCCTCCTTCCCTCCTCCCTCCCTTTTCCTCTCTTCTCTTTGTCTCTGTCTCTCTTTCTCTGGACTGAACCCAGAGGCATTCTTTTTGTTGATTTTTTATTTTGAAACAGGGTCTCCACCAAGTTACCACATGCTGACCTCAACCTACAATCCTACTGTCTCAGTCTCCCAAGTATTGGGATTAGCCCACATTTTTTTCAATGAATGGATCAAGAATCTAAGAAGTCATGACTAGAGAGTTAGATGCAAGACCAGTTATAACATTAAAGGATAGAAAATAGTAAAACATGAGCATGTTGGCAATTTTTCAGTAATCTAAAAAAATCAGGGAACATCTTCTGAGCTCATAATAATCATACATAGAGAAAACAAGGAATGTTTAAGAAGCACAGAGAATAAAGTCATGTTTAAAATGTCTACATCAAATACTATTGGAAATATTTTATTTAAAGAAATTATAAAGATAACTAAAAGCTGGGCGTGGTGGCGCACGCTTGTAATCTCAGTACTTGGGAGGCTGAGACCAGAGGATCAGGGTTCGCAGCCAGCCTCAGCTACTTAGTGAGGTCCTCCACAACCTCGTGAGACCTGGTTTCAAAATAAAGGATAAAAAATAGGGCCAGGGGTGTAGCTCGGAGGTAGAACGCCCCTGGGTTCAATCCCCAGTACCACAAAAAAAAAAAAAAAAAGATAACTAAAAATGACTGTAGGTCTAGAACAGTGCCTGTCCACCCAGTCATACTGAAATTAAATGTCAACATGCCAGAGTAAGGTTGCCAATATTTATGCTGATCAACATTCAACAAATTTTAATACTCACCAATATTTTTAACTCTGCTTTTCAGCTGAGTAGAATTCCTCTTCTTACTCTTTGATTTGGGAGTCTTGTCTTTAGATGCGAGGCTGGCCTGGGCCAATGCTTTTCTTGTCTTGAATGTTTTAGTTACTGTTGTTGGATCTACTGGATCAGGCATGCTGCTAAAGCTTTCTAATGATTCTTCATCAAACTGGCGTCTTCTCCTGCTTGTATCTAATTGACTTTTGCGGTTACTATTATTTGACGTTTTCTCTACAGATACTGCAAATCCAGTCTTGATAAACGGTTTTTCTACTTCCCCTTCTTGGTCATATAACCACGGTGTCCTACTGTTTTCTACCTCCTCTTCACACTGTTTTTGATTCCTAACCAAAGAAAACAAGTTTTTAGAAATAACATTATAGATTTCTTTATTTACTGAAAACTCCAGATATACTTATAGCTTACTAGGGAATAGTTTTAGGTGAATAAATCATCAACAGGCTATAAAAGTGTTTTCACAAAAATATGCATTAAGTGTGCAAACTACATATTAGAGATTACTTTAAACTTTAATTTGGACTCTTTTCATCAAACCATTTTTATTGGCAAAAGTTCTAAATCAAAGATTTATTATTTACGATGGAAAGTGCAGGAAAGAAAAATCAAGTGAAGAAAAGCCATACAAGGAAAAAAGGGTAAGAGCTATAAAAGAGCTGTAGTAGACAGTTCAAGAACATACATGGATCTCTGTTATGTAAAGCAGTTCAAATATAACTAGAATTTGTGAAAACAACTGCCCAGTGAACTAGTAATTTATTTCTCCACTCATTAAGTACAGTTTAGTTCTGTTGGTCTAGTGTCATTTCCCAAATTTTATCTGCTGAATGCTGGCATCCCTTACTATTTAAAAGGTATTCATTCACTGGTCATCTAAGTCTGGGAAAAAGATAGGCAAAACAAAGTTAAACAGGTCTGTAGAATTTCTCACAACCCTTTTTGCTTTTTTTTGGTACTAGGGGCTGACCCAAGGGGCATTTTACCTCTGAGCTACATCCCCAGCCCTATTTTATTTTTTTAAATTTTGAAACAGGGTCTCACTAAGTTGCAGGGCCTGAGTGGTTGAGGTTGGTCTCGAACTTGCAATTCTCCTGTCTCAGCCTCCCAAGTACTGGGATTACAGGCGTGCATGACCATACCCGGCTCTCATTTTTAATATGCCAATGTGTTTTATAAATGTCTTAGAGTGACAGTGAACGAGAAGTCCACCACTTTTTATCAGAGAACCTAGCTTGAACAAGTGTTCCAAAGAATAATTTGGGAGACACTGACCTATAAGGTTTAGCTCAAGACAAGGTTTAGAAACCTATAGCTTACAGGACAAAGTCATCCTGCCATCTGTTTTTGTATGGCCTGAAAACTAGGAATGGTTTTTATATTCTTAAATGGTTGAAAAAAAATCAAAAGAAGAAAACTATTTGACATAAGAATATTAAATAGAATTCAAATTTCAGTGCCCATAAATAAAATGTTATTAGAATACAGCCACACTAAGATGTTTACAGATTGTCTATGGCTACTTTTCTGTAACAATGGCACAGACAAATGGCTATGATAAACACAGTATGGCCTGCAAAGACTAAAATGTTAACTATCTATGGGAAAAGTTCTCTGATCCTTGCTCAAGACTGTTATCTAACTGGGCGTGGTGGCGCATGCTTGTAATCCCAGTACTTGGGAGGCTGAGACCTGAGGATCCGGGTTCGCAGTCAGCCTCAGCTACTTAGTGAGGTCCTCCGCAACTTAGTGAGACCCCATTTCAAGATAAAGAATAAAAAATAGGGCTGGAGGCTTCTGGGTTCAATCCCCAGTACTGCAAAAAAAAAAAAAAAAAGACTGTTATCTACTTGTTATCTCCATTCATTTACTTATTTACTTCAGGGAACTTAAGATAGTTGA
The DNA here is from genome assembly GCA_004027185.1 of Glis glis. NCBI lineage: Eukaryota > Metazoa > Chordata > Mammalia > Rodentia > Gliridae > Glis > Glis glis. The sequence goes on from PVJS01009235.1 coordinate 15,179, forward strand.
GATTTTGGGAGATAAAGTCTATCTAAGCTGAAGTATGCAAATTATCTAAAATAAGACATTCAGATCCACCCCAAATATGACATACTTAATGCAAAGCTAGAATAATTTTTTACTATCAAGTATATATAAAATATTGATAATAATGAGGTAGGGAACTTCTAGCAGAAAGCTGTACTCACTAGAGTTTTGAATAAATTTACTGCTTGTGATAAAGGTTCGACCACTTTTCTGAATGGCAACTATACACTAAACACGATGTTAAGCTCTGATGAAAAGAATACTTTCATAGAGCAATGTAAAATTTAATAAGAAAAATGGTTAGGAGAGCTAATAAAAGCAGTCAACAAAGTCAGAATTAATCACAGGATTCCTAGAGGTGACTACAAAATTGGAATTCTAAGATTTAATTTTAAAAATCCCAAATGTTCATGACAAAACAAACAGTGCCAAATGCTAATTTAAGAGGCTGAGACATGCCTGATTATACAGCTAAAAGGAAATAGTGTGAATAATTTTTTACCTATTTATTTTTTTGTGGTACTGGGAATTGAACCCAGAAGCATTCTACCTCCAAGCTACACCCCCTGACCAATTTTATTTCTTATTTGGAAACAGGGTCTCACTGGGTTGCTGAGAGCCTCACTAAATTGCTGAAGCTATCCTCGAACCTATGATCCTCCTGTCTCAGCCTCCCAAATACTAAGATCACAAGTGTATGCCACCATGCCCGGCTAGTGTGAATCATTTTTAAAGGATCTGGACAGAAAATCATAGAGCTACTTCTGACAGAATATCAGGTTCAATTTTTCTCTAAATTTTTCATTCTCCTAAAAAGTTTTTTTCTGAAGTTAATAACAATAAAAATATAAGATTTTTGCCAGCTAGCTATCAAAATAATTTTCTGGATTAACACATGTTAAAAACATTATATATAACGCTGAGCGTGGTGGCGCACGCTTGTAATCCCAGTACTTTGGGAGGCGGAGACTGGAGGATCCGGGTTCGCGGCCAGCCTCAGCTCTATCTCTCTCTCTGTCTCTCTTCTTAGTGAGGCCATCCGCAACTTTGTGAGACCCGGTTTCAAAATAAAGTATAAAAAAATAGGGCCGGGGGTGTAGCGCGGAGGTAGAACGCCCCTGGGTTCCATCCCCGGTACCGCAAAAAAAAATTATATATATATAGCTATAAAGATATAGAGAATGAATGGTTTAAGCCAATCCAGCTAGACTTTCACACTATTTATGTCAGAAAATGTATTGGGGAAGATTATCACATTAAAAAATAATAAATATGAGAAAGAGAGAAAATGAAATCCTAACTATGATTGGCTCCATGCATCATAAAAACTTCCCAAACAAAAGATGTTCCTTTTTTTGCTTTTTTGTGGAAGTGGGGATCGAACCCAGGGTCTCATGCATGCTAGGCAAGGACTCTATCACTAAGCTATAAGCTATATACCCAGCCCGCAAACGTTTTTATAATCTAATAGTGCTCACTATTAGATCTGAATGGTCTTTAGGAAGTGAGTCTAGCTGGAGGCTATGAATCAAATAAAGGGACCATCACTTAACAACTATTCTCTAGTAGTTAATATTAGTTTCTGCCAGGTGTGGTGGCGCACGCTTGTAATCCCAGTACTTGGGAGGCTGAGACAGGAGGATCATAGGTTCGCCGCCAGCCTCAGCAACTTAGTGAGGCCCTCTGCAACTTAGTGAGATCACCCTGTTTCAAAAATAAAGAATAAAAAATAGGGCTGGGGGGTGTAGCTTGGAGGAGAATGCCCCTGGGTTCAATCCCCAGTACTGCCAAAAAAAAAAATTAGTTTCTATTCCTAAGTTAATAAACAGTGAACTCTTAACCTTAATATTAAATCAAGGACAAAAGACACCATATGGATCAGGTCATATCCTTCCAAACTGAATCTCACTGATCTCTTTGATGAAAACTCTGAAATTTTCTTAGACCAGGGTTACCAGCAGGTATATGCCTAAGAGACATCTAGTAAGTCATATTTTCAACACAATCAAACTAAACAATCACAAACATCCTCCCTAGTTGTGTTTCTAAATTACACAGTTACATATAATCACAAAAATAAGTGCTTTAGCAAATAACAGATTATGTTCACAATCAAGTACCTTTGCTTTTCTGCTCCAACAGATGAACTGCTTTCAAAAGGTTTTGGAAAAGCCATATATTCTGTTTTCCCTGAAGAATTTTGGGCTAATGGTTGTTGCTGTTCAGTGGGTGTAGAAATATTTTGAGAAAAATCTCCAAAATTAGAAGGAAATAAAGGGCTGAAGTTCATACCTAATAAACAGAAGAAATGGATAAATAATAAAGAAGTGCTTTTAGCCTTAAAATAAAATTAAAAGTGCTGTTCAAATCCACCAAAACAAAAAATTAACAAACTAATGTTCATTTATTCAATCACTGTTTACAGCACAGCCCACTACATTTTAAGCATCGGGTGATACAAAGATGGCTAATGACTCTCACCCCCTTAAGAACCAGAAGTTATAAGTAATAGTATCTAACACTTATCAAGTTATTAAAGGGTATCAGACTCAACTATAAGCATTTTACATGTTATTTCACTTAATACTCAAAGAAACACTATAAAATTAGTACTAGGCTCCTTTACCAGTGAGAAAATAGGCTTAGAGATCAAATGTCTAATAAACCGATTAGATCTCAGGTGTGCACAACCCCAAAACTTATGTTCTTTCCACTCTAGTTGGGAAAGCAAAATATAACTGAATACTTACCACATAGTATTAGGTATCTGAGGTATTTGTATGGGGCTACTAACAACTTAGGGAGGAAGGAATAAGAATGCTTCACAAAACTGAACTTGCTTATGAAGAATGGGGTCTCTGTACAGGACTGGCATGGGTATGAACAGTATTACAGTGTAGAGGAAAAGCATATGCTACTTCTCATTTATCAGTTAAAAGCCTACTCATATAGTGTTTGCTGTCAATATTTACATTTTAGAACTAAAAAGTTTATTCAATTTTTAATGCCACCATCTTGAAAATTCTGTTAAGAAAATGCACTGTAGCTGGGCGTGGTGGCACATGCCTGTAATACTAGCATTGGGAGCCTGAGACAGAAGGATCACAGGTTTGAGGCCAGCCTCGCAACCTAGTAAGACCCTGTTTCAAAAACAAAAAATATAAAAAAAGGCTGGGGGTGTAGCTCGGAGGTAGAGTGGTGCTTATGGGTTCAATTCCCCAGTACCACACACACTCACAAAATATACTGTGGTATATGGATATATTTATACTACTCATGAAGCCCTTCCAACAATTTTTTCTGGTTAAAACTGGTCACTTAACTTTTCCACTCTATTTCTGTAATCTCCTCCTCTTCCCCCTCCTCCCCCCTATACCCCCTCCCCTCCCCTCCTCTCCCCTTTCTCTTTTTCTTTCTTTCTTTCTTCTTTCTCTTTCTTTCTTTCTTTCTTTCTTTCTTTCTTTCTTTCTTTCTTTTTCTTTCTTTCTTTCTTTCTCTTTCTTTTTCTCTCTCTCTCTTTTTTCTTTCTCTTTCTTTCTCTTTCTCTTTCTTTTTTCTTTCTTTCCTTTCTTTCTTTCTTTCTTTCTTTCCTTTTCTTTTCTTTTCTTTTCTTTTCTTTTCTTTTCTTTTGTACTAGGGATTGAACCCAGGGGCATTCTACCTCTTAACTACACCCCCAGCCCTATTTTTAAATTTTGAAACAGAGTCTAAGTTGAAGAGGGTCTTGCTAAGCTGCTAGGGCTGACCATGAACCTGCGATCCTCCTGTCTCAGCCTCCCAAGTACTGGGATTATTACAGGCATGTGCCACCACGCCTGGCTTGTAATGTCTTTTCAATTACTCCTTTTTCTTTATCACTACTGCCAAGGCCTTAGGTCAGGCTATCATTTTTTTCCCTGATATTACTGTAGAAGTCTTCTATTCACCAGCTATCCTTCTAGTTCCTCCTCTCCTTTTCCCCCAAGACTGTCACCAGTATCATCTGATAAATATATAAATCTGAGCGCCGGGCGTGGTGGCGCACGCTTGTAATCCCAGTATTTTGGGAGGCGGAGACTGGAGGATCCGGGTTCGCGGCCAGCCTCAGCTCACTCTCTCTCTCTCTCTGCCTCTCTGTCTCTCTCTCTCTCTACCTAGTGAGGCCCTCCGCAACTACGTGAGACCCGGTTTCAAAATAAAGTATAAAAAAATAGGGCCGGGGGTGTAGCGCGAAGGTAGAATGCCCCTGGGTTCAATCCCCAGTACCGCAAAAAAAAAGAAAAAAATCTGAGCCAGGCGTGGTGGCACACGCTTGTAATCACAGTATTTGGGAGGCTGAGACAGGAGGATCGCAGGTTCGTGGTCAGCCTCAGCTACTCAGTGAAGCCCTCTGCAACTTAGTGAGACCCTGTTTCAAAATAAAGAATAAAAAATAGGGCTGGGGGTGTAGCTCGGAGGCAGAATGCCCCTGGGTTCAATCCCCGGTACCACACAAAAAAATAATAATAATTAAAAATATAAATCTCATGTTATCCCCCTGCTCCAAATTCTTCAATGGTCCCCCCCACCCCTAGCCTGCGATATAAAATTTAAGCTTCTTTGTCCAATCATGAAAGGCCTCTGCCACTCTTTAGCCACATCAGTTACTCTTCCCTGCCTTGATCCTAAACACTGCCTCTAAATGATATATTATTTCACTGCTTTGTAAGTCTAAGTGCTTCCACTGATTACAAAGCCATTTCCCTTTTAATCTCTCTGGAAATAAATTCTATTCATTCGTGAATTTAAATATTACCTTTCCTGGAAAAAGCTAATTTGCTGACATTTCCCAAACATTTGTACCATGGCTGTAGCACCCAGGGCACTAACCCACAGCATTTACTAACATTCTTAGCTTCTTCACTAAACTCTTAATTCCTTCAAGGATTAGTCTTGCTCATCTTTGATTCCCAGTAACTTATTCAGTGCCCGGCATGTAATCAACACAGAAAAATGTCTGAATAAAAGCCTTAACTAAATGTACTCATCAACAAGATATGATATTTCTCTAGAACAGTGTTGTCTTATTCATCTTTACTCTCCTAATGTTTTATATAGTGCTTTCTGTACAGCAGCCACTGGATAGGTTATCTCCCTCTTTCCCTTAATACATAGTTGAAGCAATCATTCATCAGTAATTTACTTAATTTTGTTAACAACCACATTATTAAGCTTAAGTTTTCATTATAAGAAAGTGTAGAAAAGAGCTTGTAACTTTCTTTGCAAATATTTCCTACCATTCCTAAAATGGGATATTAAAAATTCATGCAATAGACAAATTATAATCTCAAATTCTACTTTCTCTTTAGGTTTTTAGTCACCTACCTGGTGCAAATGATGAAAAGTTAGTAAATCCAGGTAGATTGAAGAGATTTACAGGCTGTGTTGGAAAACTGAAAGGACAAAATAAACTGGGAGAAGGTGGATGTGATGCACTATTGCCTCTTTCCTTGTTTCCAGGTTTTTCTGGATGCTGATTTTGTTGACGCATAAGTTCATTTAGCATTTGTCTCAACCTACAAAAATATAAGAAGTCAGAAATTTAGAAATCAGTTAATTACCATCTATAAAAGCACATTCAGAAAAAATATATGTAAGAAATGATTTAATAGCACTCAGAACAGACTATTCTGATATTACAATAAATATGTGTTTGCTCTGCTGGCTTAATTCAATAAGTAGCCTTTGGAAAAAGAACTAAATGTAGTACTTCAGTGAGATAGTAGGCATAACTATGAGAAACTAATTTTTTTGTTTACAGTTTTACTACAATTTACCCAATGTAAATATAGAAATCAATAATAAAAAATCTTACAAACAAAAGTCAGGACCACAATATCAACAGGGAACATCAGGTAAATCACTGCTTATAATTTTCAGGTAATAGAGAATGTCTGAATATGACATTTGGCTCATTCTTTTTCTCCTAGAAGGTAACTGTCAAACTCACTCAATTTTAGCACTCATAATATAATCTCAACATTCCTAAGAAATAGATTACCTCTGAACATTATTCTGTTGCCATGTGAGCTGTGTGTAGCACTGGTTCAGCTGGTGCATTATAAGGTGAACTTGAGGGGATGCAACATTGCTTGGCATAACACTGTACGGACCTGTGAGTAGAGTCTGTAGCAGACAAGATAGAGTCTATTGAAAGAAAAATTTTGTAAATAGTTACTGATGAGTTGAGGGAAATTTGCATTGCTTCAAAAATAATGCAAAATAATAGAAAAATTTGTTTGCATATCAAATTTTACCTGCTGATCTTGCATCAGAGTCTGACAAATACTGACACTGAAGTCAAGTTGTTTCTTCAGCTGATTAATTTGTTCTTGCCATTGTTCTTTCTCTTCTACATAAGAAAGCTCTGACACCCATCGAAGGTTTTCTTGCCGCTGCATGCTGATATTCTGTTGTCTTGTCTTGGCCAAAGGACGATAATTTCCATCTACTGAAAATGGGCGATTGTTCTTCCACCTAACACAAGATTTAATGCCTTAAATCATTGTATGTAATGGTTTGCTTTTTGTTCATTTGTTTTTGGTACTGGGGATTGAACCCAGGGGCGTTCTACCTCCAAGTTACACCCCTAGCCCTATTTTATTTTTATTTTGAAACAGGGTCTCGCTAGGTTGATGAGAATCTCACTACTTGCTGAGGCTGTTCTCCAACCTGTGATCCTCCCGTCTCAGCCTCCCAAGTACTGGGATTACAGGCATGGGCCACCATACCCAGTTAATAGTTTGGTTTTTAAAATAAAGCAATAAACCTGATACCCTAGTCTATGGGCCAGTATTCTCCTTAAGTTTAAAAGACTATAGAAATAAAGAGGGGAATTCCAGCCTCATACAATTATTTTTTCAACTGCTTTCCAGTCTTTTTCATTTATGGTTTTACATAGAAGAGCCCATCTAACTCTGTATTCTGCAAAACAAAAATATATCACAAGCACTTTTCCATTCTTCACACTTTGTAAGTTTACCATATAACATTCCGTCAAATGGAACTATTATATCTACTTAACCATCTTTTATTCATGAAAAAATGTTCAGTTATAAATAACAATGCAATTAGTACTTAAAAAACATTTTGAAATGAAGATCTCATTAGGACGCCCACATTGGTCTCACCTCAGCTTCCTCAGTAGTCGGGGCTAAGGCATGTGCCACCACACCTGGCAGTGCAATTAGTATCTTCGTTCACATACCTTCTTCACTATCCACAATTTTTTGTTTTTGCTTGATTCCCCCACACAGGAGCAAAGATGAAAGCTTATGTACAAATCCTGATCCAGTCTAGCTGGGATTTTTAGCAGCAACACCCTTGTGATATAATAACAAATATATCTAGTGTTTAGGCTGGGGACAGTGACACACGCCTATAATCCCAGCTACTTGGAAAGTAGAGGGAGGAGGACTGCAGGTTCGAGGCCAGCCTGGGTAACTCAGTAAGACCCTGTCTCAAAATTTTAAAAATTTTGAGCCAGGCGTGGTGGCGCATGCTTGTAATCCCAGTACTTGGGAGGCTGAGACAGGAGGATCACAGGTTCACAGCCAGCCTAAGCTATTTAGTGAGGTCCTCCACAACTTAGTGAGACCGTGTTTCAGAAATAAAGAATAAAAAATAGGGCTGGGGGTGTATCTCGGAGGTAGAATGCCCCTGAGTTCAATCCCCAGTACTGCAAAAAACACCACAAAAAATTAAAAATTTTAAAAAGGGCTGTGGACACAGCTCAGTGGTAGATTACCCCTGGATTCAATTCCCAGTAATGCCAAATATAAATATATTTAGTCTTTGTTCCTGGTTTCTGGCACAGAGATTCTAAAACCCTTGGCATTTTCTGAGTGGCAAAGTATCTTTTGTTACTCTTAATAAACCTATTTGACCATACCTGAGCTTATACTAATGAAGTGACTCCTGGAGGACCTTCTATAGCCCTCCAAGACATGGGGGAGAATGGTCACCAGAAAAACCAACCAGGCTGTTAGGTTTTAGCTTTCAGACCCACTCCTGATCTCAAAGAAAGAAAAAGGGTCTAGAGGTTGAGTCTAATCACCAATGGCCAATGATTTAATCAATCCAGCCTATGTAATGAAACCTCTATAAAAAAAACCATAAACAATGTGTAGTTCAGAGAGCTTCCAGGTTGGTAAGCACATTAAAGTATAGGAGAGTGGTGTGCCCAGAGAGGGCATGGAAAATCTGCACACCTCTCCACCTCATACATTGTTTATGTAATACTTTCACTTGACTGTACCCAAACTAAGCACTTCATAATAAATTGATAAATATACAACGGTTTTTTCCTGAGTTCTGTGAGTTGTTCTAGCAAATTACAAAACCTAAAGAGGGGCTGTGGAAACTTCCAAACCAGACACTTGCATTTGAAATGAGGACACTCTTGTGGGATTGGTCCCCTTAACTTGGTGGTTCTGAACTAATTCTATAACTGAATTGAATTTTAAGACACTCGGTTCATTTGGAGAACTGCAAAACTGCTTGCTATAAATCATAAGAGATACTTGAAAGAAAAAAATTAAACACTGAACCGAACCTATTTTTAGTTTCTTTCACATTATAGGAGTTGTGATTCACACTGTTAGGATACATAGGAAAATTATCATTGGAACTGGCATCTTGCTCTTCTTCCTCTTCTTCATCTGTCCGAACAATTCCTTCAGAAAGATAAACATCTTCGTCTCCTTCTTCATCTAGGGCACACTGAGTAGAACCTCCCCAAGTTGCCATTGTTCTAATGATTAAAAGATCAAAATCAGTTAATATTCTGGAGATGAGCTAAATACTTTAAAAATCATTATATGTCAGATTTTCTGGCAAATGTATACATACATGCATATATATAAAATTTCATTTAATCATAGTAACTCTATGAGGTTAATGGCACTCTCTTGATTGCTGTTATACAGAATACTTAGTTTGCCTTCCACAAAACAATTCTTCAATTTAATTTATGAAATAGTAATTCCATCCCCTGAGACTTGACTTTCTTTTTTTTCTTTTTCAGTACTGGGGATTAAACCCAGGGGTGCTCAACCACTGAGCTACCACCCCAGCCCTTTCTATTTTTTAAAATATTGAGACAGGGTCTCACTAAGTGCCAAGACTGGCTGCAAACTTGCAATCCTCATGCTTCAGCTTCCTGAGTAGTTTGGGATCACAGGCATGCATTGCACCCGGCCCCTGAGACTTTTTTCCTCAACTAAACATTCCTTAAATTTTCCTTGAGTGACAGTTCTCTACTTCAGTGCTAACAGAACTTTCTGCAATACTGGTAATGATCCACATCTGTGCTGTCCTATACAGTCAATGCTAGGTACATACACATGGCTATAGATCACTTAAAATGTGGTTGATATGCCTAAGGAAAAAATTTATTTTATTTTATTTTATTTTAATGTAAATAGAAACCAATCATCTGTTGGCTGCCATATTAGAATGTACAACTCTAGACCAATGGTTCTGCTCATCAAAACTATCTAAAGAACTCTATAAAAAATGTGTAGTAGCCAAAATAGTGTAAATTATATACACAGTTTGATCAATAAAATGCATATTGGTACTATAGGAAAATATGCAAGAATAGGAAAGTTCTTTTAAGAAGAAGAGAGTATGCCATCTGAGGATACAAAAAGGTAAAGTTTCAAAAATCTGCATTTCAAAATTTTAGGTCTAAATATTACTATATTGGTAAGTAATTAACTGATCTTATGAGTGACTCTTTAAGAAATAGTCTAAATATGAAAACTCAGACTAAAATTCTAAAAACTAACTTTGTATAGTAAAATGTTTTAGGATCTACAGATGCCTTACAAACAGCAGATGCTCAACTTAAGTTAAAAAGTTTTTTTTTCCTGGTCTGATAGAAAAGCACCATAAAATCATTAAGCATTTTCTTCTTATAAGCTTAAAACGTAACTAAATAAATAAGGCTTATAGAAAGTAGAAAATCTGTATCACCATTTGATCAAGTGCTATTGAGAAAGATGTTATAAGAAGTTAGAAAAGAAAATGGCTGGATTCAGTTAGAGAGTCACAAAGGTGATACTTAGTGACTAATACATATTATTTGCTAATAAAGGTGATACTAGCCTCAGTGAAACAGATTTGTGCTGTGGTATAAAGGAAAATGAGGCTGCCTTGCCTACAGGTTTTAAGTAAGTGATGTTTTAAAGATATGATTGAGCTCTCTTACTTTTCTGTCCTACTTTGTTGAGGAGTGCAAAGGTTCTCAGATCCATCACTTCTCACAGACACAGCTACTGGAGATGTGGCTCCAGCTAGACCTCGCCTTCTCTGGTGCTCAGCCATCAGAGCTTCAAGCTGTTTTCTTCTTTGTCGAAGCTCTTCCCTTAATATTTCATGTCTTCGCATGTCTGACCACAACTATTGTTTTAAAAATCAGAATCAAGTAAATATTTGTATTTGCTATAGCTTTAAAGAATAACAGCTCTAAAGAATACTGTCAGTACCGCAAAGCTTTCTACTTCCATTCTATCTTTTTTATACTAAGATATCCATGAAGGGTAAAAATAATATTTTACTAATGAATAAGAAACAATTAGGCAATCATTAATTCTTAACGAAAGCAAGTAGCACCCACATACACTTCATGAACTATTTAGAAATTAAGATATTTTCTACAAATTATATTAAAAATACCAAATGATAGGTCTAACTGAAATCTATTATTAGTATTTGCTTAGTATGATTAGTATTTGCTCCAACTACCCCCTTATATATAATTCTGCCAAGTATTTGCTAATAAAGAGAATGACTATTTTGAAACAATGCCAGCATAATTATTTTTTGGAAAAAATTGGTTTACTACCCCAACTAAAAGACACAAATCACACTACCATTTAAAAACCTATTTTACACAGAATGCTTGCATGGGTGAGGTGCTAGGTTCAATTCCCCCAGCACTGCAAGAACAAAAACAAAAATATCCATATGTTTCAAAGATACTGTTTCCCTTCTTATGATGTAACTTAAGACCAACTCAGAAATAACAGAGTATGTTATAACCATACCTCATTATCTACTGCTGAAGAATCTTCAGGTTCAAAAACAGATTTGCTTGTACTGGTCTCATTTTCATTAGTAGTTGGGGTTGAAGTTACAGCTGGTATATATTTTTTAGTGGGACAATTACCAATACTCGCAGCTGACAACTGAAAAATAATTCACAAAAAAACCTATTATGAGGTATTAAAGCAATTACATTAATTTCATAAAAGCAGTTAGTTTGCTTCATCTCTAGAGTTTTAGTGCCATACTTAATCTGTTACTACCAGACTCCAACTGCCATCATCACCCTAAGATAACAGAAGAAAACACATGCCAAAGGTGATGAGTAGGAACACTCAAGAATAACAGAGGCAATAGGGATCAAATGTTATTGTGGAAATTTTTGTATACTTAATCTAGCTCTATCACATATTCCTCTGGACATTATTTAGATAAGGGATAAGGGACAGGATTATATAATGTGGAAAAGGCTGGGCATGGTGGCACACGCCTCTGATTCCAGTACTTGGGAGGCTGAGACAGGAGGATTACCAGTTTGAGACCAGCCTCAGCAACTTGGCAAGACCCTGTTTCAAAGTAAAAAAATAAAATAGGGCTGGGGTTCTAGTTCAGAGGTGGAATGCCCCTGGATTTAGTCCCCAGTACAAAAAAAAAAAAAAAAAAGAGAGAGAGAATGTGGAAAAGTTAAGAGTTTACAAAATAGAGAGCTATATTAAAACCATGTCATTTGATGTTTCTCTTTCTTCTAAAACAAAATACAGCAAAAGAATAAAACCAGTAAATTTTAAGAAAATTATTCCATTCCCATATTAACCTTACACTTGATTATGAGATATGGTTAAAGATAGCTTATTTTCTGTTCAGTCTTAAAACCTACATTACACAGTACTATGTAATAAGCAAAAATAATATTTCCTATCCAAACTATGTATAATCATTTTTCTTAGATAACTTATGATGGTTTACTAATGTCTTCATTATATTAGTTCTAGGTCAATAAAACAAAAATTATGGCCCATAATTCCAAAGTTCAAACCAGAATATTTTAACATAATAAACACCCGTAAGTACTCATATTCTGAGTCAATGGCTAGCTAGCCCCCCCAAAATAGGGGAATGGAAATAACCAATCAATTCCCATGTGCTAGCTTTCATAGTGTAAATATCTCATGTGCTGTCTTTCATAGTGTAAATGTATATCCCCCAATCTATCTCATTAATTCTTCTATTTTATTAATCACAAAATAGATATAAATCTGTTACCTCAATACTAGAAAAGGTAAAGACTTACTTTCAGCTAACACTAGGTTTTAAACATCTTTTTTTTCAGACAAATCGAAAAAATAAATTTCATAATTACCTGCAGGTCAGGACATGCCTTTTGCAATGCTTGAATTTTCTCTTGAATCTCAATCAGTTTCTTTCTTTCTTCCTGCAACTGTTTTAGCTCCCTTTGTTGTTGCTGTAGCTTAGCCTCATAAAATTTCTCTCTATAATTAAATTGACATTATATTTGTGAACTCCACAAAATTGGATAATAGTATTAAGCAAAACATAACAAAACATAACAAAGTACCAAGCCAAATACACTTTCTCTAAAATAGGTACTACATTTTTATTAAATTAAAGTCAAAAGCTTACCATACCTTGCCTTTTCATTTACTCCAGTATCTTTCTGTGTTTTATTGGCATTGGGTCTAACATTATTTGAATTTTGTTTGGTGTCTCCTTCTGCTGGATAAAAATCACCCAAATTTGATGCATTGGCAGAGATAACTCCTTGAGCTGCATCATCATCCTAAAACGGCATAATTATATTAAAACAATCTTGGTATCTAAAGATATTATTCAATTCATACTTTAGTAAATACATTAGAATATAAAACTTACACAACAAAATTAATGCAATAGAGAAAGCAAATAATTTTTATAGAAAATTGAACTTTATCCTCTATCAATGGCAAGAAATGAAGTTCTAAAGCTAAAACTAGCACATTTAAAATCTGAGTTGCCAATTATTCAGTGTATGCTTTGGATATGGTTTGAATGTGTTCCCCAAGAGTTCATGCACTGAAACCTGTTGTTATGGTTTGGATTTAGAATGTCCCCAGACCTCATATGACAGACAATGGTGCCATGATGGGGGAAAAACTTGGTTGCTGGCAAGTGGTCCCTGGAGGCGTGGCCTGAGACAGTTTTCCTAGGCAGGCTGCTGCAGCTTCTGGTTCCTCTCTCTCCCCTGCTGCCATGAACTGATAATAAGCTCTCTCCTTCTTTTCTCTGCTTCCTGCCATCATGCCCTAAGGACCTTGGCAGCCGGTGTAAATGAACTATGCATGGACTGAAATCTCTAGACATGTAAGCAAATAAATCTTTCTTCCTTTAAGTTTTGTGTTAGGTGCTGGATCACAGGGGTAAGAATGCTGACTGAAACGCTTGCCAAAAAAGTACTGATATTTATAATACGAAAGATAATGAGACCATCCCATCTCATATCTATTATAATTACTGGAAAAACAGCTAAAGTTCATATTTTACTAATAATAGTAGATATGTATTTTTTGTTAAAATTAATGTGATTATTAAAATGGGGGTCTGAGAATTAACCCTTGCATTTTCCTGAAAATAAATAACCCTATATTTCATGCTTTCTCAGAAGATCTCAACTGAAATTTTAAATTTTGGAAATATTTCGCTAATAAAACAATAAAGAGGCTGATTCTTAGCCATAAAACTAACCAATTTTAAGTTCATAGATAGTGCTATTCTGGCTTTTGCATCAATCTAAAGACTAACCTAACCCATTACTGATATAGATGGAAAGACTGGAAAAAAACTGTTTTGTAACTTAAGAAAAGCAGAAGCTGGATCATGAATCATTTTCAAAGAATAAAAAGTCAAAACATTAAAGTGTGAGAAACAATGCAAAACAAAGTTGCCTGAAATTTCAGGTGGTGGTATGAGGTTACCTAAACAAACTGAAATGATAAAAACTACAGCACTAATAGGAAGCTGAGAAAGTGACTACAGTATTATCATTTTAACAAGCCCTGACTCACAAACTAGGAAAGTAAGAGATGGATGTCTGGAGGCTTGCAAGATATATAAGGTTTCATAAAGGCCTTACTCTTAAATTATCTAGGGCAAACTAATCAGAAGAGATAACAGTTTCATATAATCATGAAACAATATAACTGTTTAGATCTTCTCCTGTGTCCTTGGAACCAGGATACAAATAAAGGTAAAAGAAAAACAACTACATTTAGCCAGATATGGTGGCACACACCTGTAATCCCAATACATGGGAGGCTGAAACAGGAGGATTACAGGTTCGAGGCCAGCCTCAGCAACTTAGTGGGGCCCTCTGCAACTAGTGAGACCCTATTTCAAAATAAAAAAATAAAATAGGGCTGGGGCGGGGGGTAGCTCAGAGGTAGAATACCTCTGAGTTCAATTCCCAGTACGGAGAAAAAAAAAAACACCTACATTTAACAAATGAAAATTATCAATCTTAAATATAAAACCTTGGGAGTTTTGGATTGTTCCTGTAAGAGCTCTCTTTCAGGAAGAAGCCTTTAATTTCTCTGTTTTGCAGTTTTCTTATTTCCCATTATATGTATTTCAGATCTTAGAACACTCCCTAAAGCAAGAGTACCATTCAATATAAGCCTGAGTGTAGGCTGATTCATCAGAAGCCACCAAGTTATTCATAATTTCTGATCTATTATTCCCATTTTGGTCCATACCTCTGAAGAACAGAATCTTAAAAGAAAAATAGGAAATCAGCAAATGCAAGGATATTCAAGATATCTATACTATTTTTTCCTTTATGGTGGTACTGGGGATTGAACCAAGGGACATTCTACCTCTGAGCTACACTCTATACCTATTTTATTTTTTATTTTCAAACAGGGTCTCACTAAGTTATGGAGGGCCTTGTTAAATTGCTGAGGCTGGCCACAAACCTGCAATCATCCTGTCTCAGCCTACCAAGTATGGAGATTACAAGCATGCACCATCATGCCTGACTAATCTACTAATATTACTTGCTTTATAAGCACTTTTAATTTCTTCAAATGACAGTACAGTCATATGATCAAATATCAAAAAGCAAAAGACATTTAGAAAAATCTCCTTTACAGCTCTATCTTCCATTCTCCATAGGCAATAAATGCTATTAGTTTAGGTATCCTTCCAGATACACTTTGAATATATAAGCAACAAGAAATACATGCATATATAAAAACCTCTATAGTTTTACATCCTCTCTTCTTTAACAGCTCTTCTTATAGTAGAGAAAATGTGGGAAAAGCCAAAAGCCAATCATAATGGTTAAAAAAACTTTATATCATAAGAAAATGTAATAGAAGGTACAGGGAAATGGACTCATATATCATAGCTTAGAGTATCAATACAATCATTCTAGAGAGCAATTAAAGTAGCCATTAATATTTTTTTTTTTTGCGGTACCAGGGATTGAACCAAGGGGCGTTCTACCTCCGTGCTACACCCCCAGCCCTACTTTTTTATACTTTTATTTTGAAACCAGGTCTCACAAAGTTGCGGAGGGCCTCACTAGGTAGAGAGAGAGAGAGAGAGACAGGGAGAGAGAGAGAGAGAGAGTGAGAGAGAGAGAGCTGAGACTGGCCTCGAACCCGGATCCTCCAGTCTCCGCCTCCCAAAGTACTGGGATTACAAGCGTGCGCCACCACGCCCGGCCCACCCATTAATATTAAAATGTACATAAACTATGCCATAGTAATTCAAATTTTTCATATCTATTCTAGACAAACACAAAAAGGCTTGTGCAACAATGTTCAAGCCAGACACAGTGGTGCACACCTGTCACTCCACTTATTTGGGAGGCTGAGCCAGGAGGATTACAAATTCAAAGGCCAGCTTGGGCAACACAGTGAGATCATGTCTCAAAATAAAAAGGGAATGTAGCTGAGTCGTTGTCTGCCTGGCATGCACGAGACCCGCGTTCAATTGCCAGCAACACACACACCAGCTGCAACTTTACTTATCTGGTCTTACTGAATAAGATAATATGGTTTTTCTTATTTTACATTAAGTGGGTTAAGATCTTGGCCTCTGGAGTAAATGTCTAAATTCTGGGTCTGATAGTTGTATATTCTTGGGCAATTAACACCTCTTCATTCTAATTAATACCTATCTCACTAAGATGTTATGAGATCTTCAAGATAAAAGGCCAGTATCATCAGCAAAAACAAAAACAACCTGGTTTTGTAACTAAAACTGTATTCTGGAACACAGCCATTCTCATTTGTTTACAGACAACTGCTTTTACAATTTAGAAGTTGTGACAGAGATTTTATGCATCATAAAGACCAAAATATCTAATTCACCCTTAATACAAAAAGTGTGCTGATGTCTGATATACAGCATATACAGTACTATGCCATTAAAACTGGCATATAAGAAATAGATGTAGAGCTGGGCATGCAGCTCAGTGGTCGAGTGCCTGCCTAGCATATCCAAAGCCCTGGATTGGATGAACATACTAGTATATATATACCAAAACAATTACCAAACACATTCACAAACTGTATAAGACCGTACTATTTAACAAATATTTACCTGCACCATAGCAACAAGATCTTGTAGCTGTCTAAGTTTCTGTTTTGCAGCCATAAGTCTATTGATCTTTTGTTCAAATTCTGCATCTTCTGGAGCCTCATCAACCAGACTGCTCCTATGACTAGATATTGAAGCTCCACTGACTCCCTCCTCTTCAGCTTCTTCCTCTTCATCATCTTCACCTTGTGCTACATGCATCCCCTGTTCTTCCCTATTGTATCGACAATCTGCTAAAAACATGTATCATTCAAATCATTACTTTTTAAATAAACTTAAGATATTAATGAAAGAAAATTCACTTCATAAAAATAATATGGCAAAATTATCTGTGAATAGTCATTCATACCTAAAGAAGGCGGCATGTTTAAAGCCCTGACGTTGGTGGTAGCTCTGTTGTTAATTTCACAATTAGAATTAACTGACCTCCCATCTCTATTATTAGAAACACATTGTGTATTACTATTACTATTTACTTCATTCCAGGTGGCAGCTACTTGTGGATTTCTGAAAGAAAGAAAACCTGAAGTTATTTAAGGTTAAAAATACAAAATCAGCCGGGCGTGGTGGTGCACGCTTGTAATCCCAGTACTTTGGGAGGCGGAGACTGGAGGATCCGGGTTCGCGGCCAGCCTCAGCTCTCTCGCTCTCTCTCTGTCTCTCTCTCTCTCCTTAGTGAGGCCCTCCGCAACTTCGTGAGACCCGGTTTCAAAATAAAGTATTAAAAATAGGGCCGGGGAGTAGCGCGGAGGCAGAACGCCCCTGCGTTCAATCCCCGGTACCGCAAATAAATAAATAAATAAATAAATAAATAAATAAATAAAATAAAAGTTTCAGAGCTTTAGTAAAATAGTTTCAAACTAGGAACATCATGAGCTATTCTATTTAAGTCCAAAGTAATAATCAGCTCCTCCTACTCATTAACATTTTTTTGGAACCCAGGGGCTGTGCCTGTACCTCTGGTGCTATACCCTCAGACCTATTTTATTTTTTAATTGGAAACAGGGTCTCGTTAAGTTGCTGAGGCTGGTTTCGAACCTGTGATCCTTCTGTCTCTGCCTCCCAAGTACTGGGATTACAAAGCGTGCGCCACCACACCTGACCTCATTAACTTTTGCATATATATTATTCAGAAATTATGAAGAAAGCCAGGCGTGATGGCGTACACCTGTAATCCCAGTAGTTGGGATGCTGGGAGGGAAGGATCACAGGTTCAAGGACAGCCTCGGCAATGAAGCTACATTCTCAGCAACCTAGCAAGACCCTGTTTCAAAACAAAAAATTTTAGGCTGGGGGTATAGCTAGAAGCAGAATACCCCAGGGTTCCATCTCTAGTACCAAAAGGAAAAAATAAAAAAACAAACACGTGAAAATGCTATTAGATACTTATGATTAACTTGCATTTGATCTATCAAACAGAAAATGTACTACACTCAATACTTCCCTATTTTTCTTTATAGAACAAGGATGATTACAATGACCAAAATAGTAGACTTGCAAGAGAAAAGCTTAAATAAAAGGCAAAGAGTAAGCAGTTCACTGAAGAATTTTTCCCCCATCCTAAAAGTATTAGGTTAGGACAAATACATTAGAAAAAGTTCTTACCGAATATTAGTAACAGGTTCAGAATTTTCATGTTCAGAATCGTATTCTGACTCTTCAGTTTCTTCATCTTTTGTGTTTTCATTTACAGCATCTGTCATCATATCTGATGTTTGTTCATAATAATGAACTAATTCTCTTAATTCATTCAATCTCTTTCGAACTTCATTTAACTTCCTGATTAAAAAATATAATATTAACACCCATCTTAGCAAAGTAAAAATGAAAAAACAAAAAGGAAAGCATAAATTTATTTTCATATTAATAGGAGTCAGCACACAAAATATTTTAGATGCAAATATCAGGAGTTCAATAAAGCAACAAGTTTAATTTGAAGTATGCCTTACTCAAAAATCTTTTCACTTTATTCTCATGTTGTATTAGGGGCAAAAGCATAAAACAAATCAATTTCAATTTACTTGTTCACTTTAAGCGGGTGAAAATGCTAACAGCAGGAAACTCAATGTCAAAAATACTTCTAGGTTTCTTCCTAAGTATCAGAAACATTAAGTACTAAATACTCAATTCAAATACTACCTCAGGCAAATCAGGTGTGCAGATATTACTGAAAATTTACTGAAGGTTCTCAATTTGTCTGAGTAAAGAGATTTATAAAGTATATAACATTTTTACCAAAACAACAATTCAGTTTGCTGAATTTTCTACGAAGTGCCTGGAACTATGCCAGTGTTTTTTAACCCTTAAAAACCTTTATGAATTTAAATGTCACACTGTACCCCATGAATATATTTAATTACTACATGTCAATTAAAAGTATATTAAAAGCTGGGCGTGGTGGCGCACGCTTATAATCCCAGTACTTTGGGAGGCCGAGACCAGAGGATCCGGGTTCGCAGCCAGCCTCAGCGCTCGTGTGCTCGTGCTCTCTCTCTCTCTCTCTCTCTCTCTCTCTTTTCCCTCCCTCCCTCTCTCTCTCTCTCTCTCTCTCTCTCTAGTGAGGCCCTCCGCAACTTCGTGAGACCCGGTTTCAAAAAAATAAAGCATAAAAAAATAGGGCCGGGGATGTAGCGCGGAGGTAGAACGCCCCTGCGTTCAATCCCTGGTACCGCAAAAAAAAAAAAAAAGTATATTAAAAAAACTTTTATGAACAAGTATCTCCCTACTTTGTAGATGAGGAAACAGAGGCTTACTAAGTAACTTGTCCATAGTGAAACTGCCTGGGATGATACAATTTAAGTGCTGTATGACTCTACAGCTTGGGCTCTATCTTTTGAATATAGAATTATTTCAACTATGGGAGGCTGAAATGGGATTGCAGGTTCAAGGACAGCCTCAGCAAGTAGTGAGACTCTCATCAACCTAGTGAGACCCTGTTTCAAAATAAAAATAAAATAGGGCTGGGGTGTAGCTTGGCGGTAGAATGTCACTGGGTTCAATCCCCAGTGCCACAAAAAAAAGTATTTTAACTATAGTCCTAGATATTTTTCTTTCTTTGAAAAACAAGAAAATAACATCAGTGTGCAGAAATTACCTGCTATAATGTAACTTTTCTCTTTTGACAGCTCATAAAATGTACATGTTATACACTCCTTCTACCATATCACTTAAGAATGTTTCTCTTATTAAATAACTTCAGTTTCCCCCCAAATTTTCAACACAAGGAAAAAAACCACCAAATTTAACCCCATCATTTAATTCTAATCTATGTGAACAATGATTGTAAAAAATGTTTTACTGGAGTTTTTCAGTTGGATTTAGATGGCCTTCATTTTCACTGTCATTCTGAGAAGCTAGAGATGTGGCAGGATAAGGAACAGATGATGTAATGCTATTGGATTCTCCATTGACAACTGGTGCCAAGCCTACAGGAGCCGATGGGGCTGAAGATGTACTTCTCTGATCCCCACTCCTTTGTGCAGAGGCTGAAGAAGGCACAACTATGAAAAACAAAAAAATTGCCAGTTACCATAAATAAACAAACATGGCACCAAGCAACACTTTTTCATACTTTGCTCAGGTACAAAGTAACAATCAATAATTTAAATTGTTAATTGACCCTGTATATTGGAAAAACAGCTAGAAGAATATACTCTGAGAAACTTGGTTCTAGTTAGATGAAATATGGCCACGATATATGATGCACAGTCCATAATCTATAAACCATTATAGGGCAGTCCCAGCTGATGAGGTTTTTGTGAGATTTTTCAAATCCACAACCTGTAGGAATTACAGCTGGCTACCAAGATGGAGCTTTTCTTGCTCCAAGAGACAAAGCAAAAGTGTTAATCTGACTGTGGCACATCCACACCATGAAATGCTAAGCAGCAATGCAATTTTCTAATTAGATAATAACTAATCCTTTAAGTCCTTGAACTAAATTTTACTATTCTGTCCATATACATCAGACAAAGATATGTATGCCTTCAAGGGCAATTAATGAAAGTTGAGAGTTTTGCACTTTTCTACCTTCTACCACTTCAAAATGCTTGTCATATCTCTTTCTCAAAAGGACCATCACTGTTTGCTGCGCACTCTAATGTCACAATTGCTAAAGCTGGTTCTCAGTACCCTCTTCACTCTATTCCTCGACCCTGGACCACTTTACCTTTTGCTGCTGTTCTCACACTGTTTCCCAGTGGGAAAAATGGTTGCTTTTAGTGTTGTCATTAGGCAGAATGCTATTTGATGTGTATAAAACCGATCATAGGCCATAGGTACAACTTTCAAATTTTAAGGTTATTTTTAGCTGTCTTCCTGTTTGTAAAAGACAGGTACCGGGATACACTCTAGAGAAGATTAGCAGAGATCAGGGAAAATGAGTATGTTTCAGGGCCAAAATAGAAAGGTTCTTGTGGCAGAAAAACAGGAGATGTGCGGAGAACAAAGAGGACTCCAGAGATGATGTTTTTATTCCTTATCTTTTCTTTAATAAGACAGCAAATGGAATGTTAAAGAGTAACGACCAGTGAGGGTTGTCCCTACCAACTTCAATTTCCAATGCTCAAGACTCTATTTTACTAATTGTTTCCATAAGGAACAGGAGCCAGCCTTGAGAAGGGATAATGACAGCAACTAGTGACTAGGTCTAATTTAGACTGAGTGGGCTGAGGGTAGAGCTTGGATTCAATCTCCAGCACCAAATTAACTAATTAACTAAATAAATAAATAAAAAGAATTAGAGTAAGCTGGGCATGGTGGCGCACCCTTGTAATCCCAGTACTTGGGAGGCTGAGACCAGAGGATCTGGGTTCGTGGCCAGCCTTGGCTACTTAGTGAGGCCCTCCACAACTTAGTGAGACCCTGTTTCAAAATAAAGAACAAAAAATAGGGCTGGGGGTGTATCTCGGAGGTAGAATGCCCCTGGGTTCAATCCCTAGTACCATGCACAAAAAGAATTAGAGCAAGTAAAACATTTACGGGTACAAAACTCCCTATCTGAGATGGCTATTTATACATTTTAAAAATATGAGTATAAGTCCAGTGTAAACTGTAGACTTTCTGCACGAAAATGTATGTGCTATATAAATTTTTAAATCTCACCTTTTGCTAAATATTCTCTAAATCCATGTTTCACAGTTTCAGGGTTTTTATTTTTGTTTTTTAAACTTTAATTCTCTGTGGTTCTGCAGATCAAGCCCAAGGCTTCAAGCATGTGCAGAAATCACACTATTGCTGAGCTATACCCCCAGACCAGTTTCCAGTTTTTAAATCAAGGTACAAATTGGATTAGTTTTTCCTTAGGGAAGATTCTGAATATGTGCTATAAAATGCAGTGCTGTGTCCAAGTATCAAATAGTTACTTTTTCTTCTACCTTTTTCCCTTATTAAAATCCTACCAATTTTTCAAGGCCCAACTTTATTCTTTTCCTTTTTTGAAAAGATTCACCATTTATCATATATTAGTTGGCCTATTATGTAAAAGTTTTTCACACCCAACTTTTATCTCCCTACAAAAGTGATGAATTTCTTGAGGAACTGTATTCATACATGCATCAAATACTTACTAAATAACTATTATGTGCCAGCAGATATGCCTATATGCCCTCTATATAAAACTGCTGAACCAGATTTACTTACATGATGAATTGTTCAGATGCTGATCTCTAAGTGTATGAAGTTCTCCAAGTAATTTGTCCATTTTTTGTTTCTTTTCCTGTAGCACTCTCATTTTGCTAAAAAGTTGGACTTTCTCATCAGGTAACTGATCTGAAACTGATGGATTCCTGCTCTGGGAAACCTCCCTAGTTAATGAAAGACTTTCTGCCTGTCTTCTATTGTCTGGAACAGCTGGAGGCTTATTTAAAAAAAGATAGAAAAAAGAAAAATTAAGAGAAAGTTAATTAAAAGTTGCATTCTCATTTTGAAAATGTATATTCTTTATAAGAGACATATATTTGCCTAGGTTGCACTGGTGGGTATGCTGCTACCATTACTATTCCCAAATTAAACACTATTTCCTAATACGCCACTACACCATATATATGGTTTTATAGACATATATAAGCATACAGTACGGTCTTAGATTCACTGGATATTATTGTATAGATCTAAATTAAGTGCTAATAATACCACATTTATATAGATAGAATAAACCTTCAAAAATCTTATTCTCTTATCTTTTTAGAACCAGCACTATAAACTTGAACTTCCTAACCTATCAAATTTTCCTATCATTTCTATCTTAATGCTCTTCTACCCCCCCTTTCCCCATGGTACTGGGGATTGAACCCAGGAGTGTTCTACCTCTGAGCTATACCCCCAGCCCTTTTTTATTTGAGACAGGGTCTTAGCTAAGTTGCCCAGGCAGGGGTTGAACTTGCCATCCTCCTGCCTCAGACTCCCAAATAGTTGGGATTGCAGGCACAAAACACTACACCTGGCATACTTTTTTTTTTTTCCAAATTATGAACATTTCAAGAATGCACTCAGGCTTAGGGAATAATGTAATAAATACCTACCACCAAGCTTTATCAAATTTTCCTACATCTGTGCCCATTCTTTTCACTTAAGAGAAACAGAACGTTAGAGATATAGCTAAAAGTCTGTATATATATTCTTCCATAATCCCATTATCCTCTACAGAGGTAACCTCAATCTAGAATTCTTTTATAACATCTATGTATGTATCCATAAAACACATTTTTAAACATAAAGCAGTATCTTTTTTAAGCTCAGGTTTCATTCTGTTCCTTTACTGTAAATGCTGTACAGAACTTCACTCTAATATGTGTCATAATTTATCAATTCACTTTCCTGTTTGCCGACATTTATTTGGGTTCTGCTTTTTGCTATTAATACAATATTGCCATGAACACTGTTATATTTACTTCTTTATGAACATCTGAGAGTTTCTTTAGGATAGGCATAGGATAGGACAGGATAGTGACAAGGTCACTGGAAAAAAATGTACTAAACATTGCTAAGTAACTCTAAGGTGGTTGTACTAGATTCTTTTATTTTCACTTGGTCAGCAAGAAGATAGGAGATACTACATCTTCAATCATACTTATTTCCAGTGGAAAAGAAATAATTTACCCTTTCTTACATAAAGGCCACATATTGAAAATATGCATTAATATCATTATTTACAAAGATCATTAAATTAACTCATTAACTTTCAAATAAAACTTAAGCATTTTCTTAAAATTGTTGGTAAAATAAAATATTACAAAGACAGACTTAAACCTAATGTCTTAAAAAAAAAGCATGTATTATCTAATTGCATACAAAAAGAAAAATTTCACTTAACTTCATTCAAAGTAGATTTCCCACTAATTTAGTGTTTCGCAAAGTATAGTCCCCAGACCAGCAGCAGTGGAATTATATGGAGGGAAGCCCACCCAAATCTTATAAAATCGTAACTTTGGAGGTAAAGGTACTCCACAGACCTCTACATGATTTTTTTAAACAATCATGCCAGGTGCTTACTAAAGTTTGAGAACCACTGTTTTAAATAATGTGATTATAAACTCAACCATACTAAAAAATTAAGTTACCTGAGAATCACGAAGCTGATTATGAAAACGCTGAATTAAATCATTCAATTCTTCATTTAGTTCAGATGTTATACTGACCCCAGATAAGCTGCCTGAAGTTTCTCCAACAACTGGAAAGAAAATTAATACCTACTCATTAATATAAATGTATCAAACACCTTTGTGTGTGTGTGGTACTGGAGATTGAATTCAGAAGTACTCTAACTCTACCATTGAGCTACACCCACAGGACCCCCTTTTTAAAATTTTTTGAGACAGGGTCTTGAACCTACTATCCTGCTGTCTCAGCCTCCCAAGTACTAGGATTACAGGCATGTGCCCTGCACCTGGTTCAAACACCTTTTTAATTTTTGAGAAGCTAAACACAAATTTTGAGGGGAAACTCTCACCTAATATAATATGAAACTAATATACCTACCAACCAATCCTTTTATTACACGTTTCTATCTAACTTAAAAATAAAGGACAATTGCAAAATTCTAGTATAGTGGCTCATCTCAATTAAAAATGTGACTCAATAGATTATCAGTTTGTTTGGTTAAGGGGAATGGTAGGGAAAGTGGTAGCCTGAAAAGGCACAGCGGATTCTGACAGGTCTCAATCTCTACCACCTACAATAAAATCAACATCGTATTACAGGGGTTGGAAACTCTTTTTTTGGGGGGGAGAACTCGGGATTGAACCCAGGGGCATTCTACTTCTGAGCTACACCCCCAGCCCTTTATATTTTTCATTTTTGAAACAGGGTCTTGCTAAATTGCTGAGAGTCTCACTAAATTGCTGAGGCTAGCCATAAACCTGCAATATTCCTGTTATCAAAATAAAATAAAAAAGAGTTGGGGGTGTAGCTCAGAGATAGAGCACTTCTGGGTTCAACCTCCAGTACCACATAACAACAACAAGAACAACAACAACAAAAATGGTACAGATAGCAAAATAAGTTAGGGTTTTTGGGAAATACAGCTTTTGTCCTGACTACCAACTGCGCTATAACAGGGCAAACGCAACCATTCACAATACACAAATGGGCCTGGCCTGTGTTCCATAAAACTTTGTTCCAGGAAGTGGGCCAGATCCAAATGGCCATAGTTTACTCCTCCACAGTAGAACAGATAATTTATCGAAGTAGTTGTTTGTGATACAAGCCATACTAAAAGACTATGGATTTTAGCTTCTTCATTCAAAAAACAAAAAATAACAAAAAAAAGCCCTCATATTCCTGAAGTTTTCTGAAGACAAATTTTTTTAATAATTACTGCTCTACTACCCCATTCTTTATCTTCATTTCTAACTCTCCAGTTCTAAAAGAGAAACTGGCTATACAGTGCTTGTTTTAAAGGAAAATACTCTTCCATTGAAAAATCTGAATATGAGGGCTGACAGAAACCCATATAGCTAGTCCAAACTCTATGTGTAAAAGAAAGAAACTACAATCCAGATAATTAATACACTACTTGCGAAATGGTCTTTCCCATGACAATTATGTTGTCTCTCTTACACACCCAAACGTTAAATATTATAATCTTGACTTTTCATCAGTATTGCCCTGTAAAATCTAATATAGGAGCAAATTGGTTTTAAAATTATTACACTAAAATTCTTTTTGTAGTAGTAAATAAAATAAATTCAAAGTCCTGTTCATTCTATTCTTATTCTCTGACTCATGATGGTATATTTTTAAAAAGAAATTATCTGTTTATTTTTAAAAAGTTCATATTTAGAAATACAGAGAAGACCTGACCTAGAAATCAAGAGATTTGATTCTATTAAAAGTCTGTTAAGCCTAGGCAGCAAGTCAGAAACTCTAAATTCCTTCTCTATAAAATAGGAGTAACAATAAAAGCTTTGAGTACTAACCTACAATTCTATAATGATCAATGAGATGATATAAATGTAAATATTAAACATTAATATGACTACCAAAGAAAAATCTTAAAATCTGATACTTAAAACTTGAAAAACTTTAAAAGGTTAGTTCTTAACAAAACTAGCATTAGTCTTTGTGTTAAGAATATTTTAATTATTTTTCCTAAATTATTTCCTAAATATAAAACCATTGATACTTTTAATTTTATAAGGGTAGAAAATAAGGGGTGAGGCAACTTTGTATAATTATTAATTACATACGACTACATAATTAACACAAAAGAGTGACCTGAAAGTCATGGAATTCCTATGAAAATGTAAAAAAAAAAATTGAGGTGGGGGGTGAGTACCAAGAATTGAATAACAGTGATCAGCTGAGCCAGCAGGCTAGGTTTGGACAGCAGGATAGATTAAGTTACAAGAGGGTAGTCTCGGTGAGGACCTAGACTTAACTGGCAAAAAATGGAATGCTCATTAGAATATGATGATGGGGACTGACTATAATAAAACAAAACTTAGCCACCGGAAAACTGTGTCATAAACTAATCACTTTTGTACCTCATAAATATACACAATTATTATTTGCCAACTAAAAATTAAAAAATAAATTTAAAAAAACCTTAGCCTTACTGAATTTTAATAAGAAACAATCTTATTTTTAACTTAATGAAAATGTAAAACAATACAATTTTCACCTAAATGATACATAGCTATGAGGGACGGAGGAAGAAAGAGATGAACATTTCTGAGTGTCAGGAAAACTGAATATAATTATAGCTCAAAGGAACTAGTATATACAATTGGATATCAAATTAAAATACCAGGGTTACTACTAACATTGAATGCTAAAGATGTTCTATAAATGTATTCACTACCTCACCTAAGATTTTTTAGCCCTTCCTTGGGAGGCAAGCAAAAAATAACAATCCTCGTTGAATAAAATAAAAAACTAGAAATAAAAGTATCAGGAGCCCCATAAGGCTGAGGCACAAAAGCAGAACTACATCCTGTCCCTTTTACCTCTCAAGGGTACTCTGTGATGAAAAGAAGAGCGAGCTGTCTGTCTGCACGGTACAGTATGATGGTCAGGAGTTGTCCCTGCAACCTTTTCTGCATAACCAGAGAAAAGCAGAGGAAAGGGTAAGCCTCACATGCAGGTTTCTAAACTAATCAACAATCACGATCTGATTCAATTATTTGCAGAGCCTTGCTCATAAAAACATTCTATGACTGGGGCATACCAGAATCATCCATCACAGCAATAGCTTGCTCTGCTTTATGCTGTAGAGCTAGAAGAGCAGCCTGTCGTCCCTGCAGAGCTCTTAGTTGTTCCTGCTGTTGTAACATCCTTTTTAATAAATCATGTTGTTTCTTCAAATTTTCTATCTCTTCCATAGGCTCCTGTTCAGGATCTCTGGCCTGGAAAATAAGACCAACAATACTTATACCTGACTACTAACATCCATGTTCCTGTTTCAACTACCAGTGGCAAAGTACATACACGAATAATAAATATTAAATATACAACCCTATATACAGTTTCAGTAGATTTGAAGAAAAAAGAATAAGAATAGAATGATGACATACATGTTAAGAGTTAGGTAATTTCACAGTAAAAGTCCATAAAATTTTGGCTTAACATAAAGAAGAATTAGCAAAAGAAAAGAAAAAAGGTATATAAAACATAAGATAAAAAGTCTAAGAGGGCAAAAGAAACTCTATACACATACACACAAAAGAATGAGGGATCCAAACTCAGTGGAAAAGCAGGAGCAGATTATACTGGGTTAATGCCCGGAAAAGTATCTTTGAAAAAAGAGACCAGATTAAAACTCTCTGCCCCACTCCTACAAGTGATGTTAAAAACACAAAATAAAATAAAACAAATCTCAGAAAACAGACAAACCCCTAATTTCTAAGCAAGAACAGAAATTTAACAATATATTTTTGGTAATCTTATAGAAAAAGGCTTTAGCTGCATTGCGTTAGGCATATAACAAAGCAGAAAATTATATTCTGTTCATAGATGTTATTACTATTTTTTTATTCTTAAATTATGCCTATTCAGCTGAGTCTAAGGATATAAAATAGAAATAAATACTTCCAAATTCTCCCAAAATGCTAGATAGGAAATTATCATCCCGTCTAAAAGTAAAGTATCAGATTAAGTAGACACCACTTTTAAGAAATGATCAAATTTTAGATGTTAATATTAAAACCACTCAAAATATAACCCAATAAGAAAAAAGAAAAGTTAGACACAAATTTAAATTTAACCTAAAAACAATAAATTATACCTAAATTATGTGTGAAATCTATACCATATTGGTATTTTTACCATTGATTCATCATTAAAATTTTTTAATTTAAAAATTCTATGATTTTACCTGATATTTGCAAAAATATTCCCCTTTGTCATAATTTTAAATTTGTATTGCTAACAAATTTTTGTTGGCATTATATAAATTTTAAATGAATGATTTCCCCCCTAAAGTTACCAAGAGTAAAAAAAGTCAATGATTTCTTTTTTTTTTTTTTTTGCGGTACTGGGGATTGAACCCAGGGTCTTCTACCTCCGAGCTACAAATCCAGCCCTATTTTTTTATTCTTTATTTTGAAACAGGGTCTTACTAAGTTGGGGAGGGCCTCATTAAGCAGCTGAGGCTGGCCAGGAACCCAGATCCTCAGGTCTCAGCCTGCCAAGTACTGGGATTACAAGTGTGCGCCACCACGCTCGGCTCAATGATTTCTTTTGAAAGTAAAAAGGTACTGATATACTTTCCCTATGGACATATGATTTCCAGAAAAATTATGGAGAACACAGATGGTTCAAGATAAGTTTCCTTCTGGTTGATAGTCCATTACCAATACTATGAAAAAGCCTCTTCTTTTTACCTACCCAGGTAGAATTCATCAGTAATATGAATGAGTAATTGTGAAAACATTTTACAACTGTGACTTGAAAATAAAAAAAAATTAGTAAGTGAATAAAAAAGCACATAGCAAAGACTGAAGTACTCGGAGAAAGTTAAGATGAAATACAATGTAGACTACAGTGAGAGTGCCTGATGTACATACACATTAGAAGAACCTGGCCAGTGCCATATCTACCTACTCTGGACTATCTCTAGACTTCTTGAACAACGTAAAAATGGTAATTAAGCTGGGCGTGGTGGCACACGCTTGTAATCCCAGTACTTGGGAGACTGAAACAGGAGGATCTCAGGTTCGCAACCAGCCTCAGCTACGTATTTGAGGCCTTCCGCAACTTAGTGAGACCCTGTTTCAAAATAAAGAATAAAAAATAGGGCTGAGGGTGTAGCTCAGAGGTAGAATGCCACCAATCCCCAGTGCCACCAAAAAAAAAAAAAAAGTAATTAACTAGAAGAAACATTATGGAATGAAAATAATCAACTAGGGGAGGAAAAACAAACTCTCAAGAATACATATTTCCACCTAATTTATAATCCTCTCACCTCCTCAAAACAGACTCAAGGTTACCTTAAAATTATCTAATTTTAAAGAGCTTACCAAACAATTTTTTTTTGGTACTGCGGAATGAACTCAGAGGCATTCTACCTCCAAGCTACACCCCAGCCTTATTTTTTATTTTTATTTTGAAACAGTGTCTTGCTAGGTTGATGAGAGTCTCACTACTTGCTGAGGCTGTCCTCAAACGGGCAATCCTCCTGTCTCAGCCTCCCAAGAACTGGGATTACAAGCATGCACTACCACACCTAGCATATTAAACAATTTAATGTTAAAAAGTTTTACTCTTCAAAAAGCAAACTTAAAAAAATCCTTTAATCCTTGTCAGCATTTATATGTAAAGCTACAATAACCATAATTATAGAGAATGCTAAGCTATTCATTAAAACAAGTACAATAATCTTCAGATTTTTTTACTAATTCAAAAATGAATTCCCACCAAATTTTTAAAATAACGGAATTGTATTATTGTTTAATAACTTTTGTATCCATATAAATAACATTTAGATTGAGCAAAGGAAAGGGGTGGGGACTATGAACAAATATAAAGAAAGGGAAGATGAGAAAATGAAAATAAAAATAACTAGGAATAAGAACATGCCTAGAATATTAGCTTGGAATAGAAGTCCAAAAAGGAAGCAAGGACTAATCCATCCCTCAAACACATGCTTTTGAACTTTTCTTCCTGGCTCAGTCTCCCAAGAGAGTAGATGGGATTTCCACTTTTATTTAAACTCCTTTAAGTCACCTTTACCGATTACATTTTTAATTTACAGAAAAATAAAAATAATTTACGCATAAAAAACTTAGAAATGAAATCCAAAGTTGCATTTATATAAAAGAGTCAAATTTCAGAAAGCCAGAGGTCTTCCTTTCCTCCACTGAACTGGGGTTTTCCTAATAATTACTCATAGATCCAAGCATATTTTTACAGCCTCAGACAATGTGTACTCTAATTTTCTCGTGTGAAAGGTGAGGAAATGTAAGCACAGAGAAGTCTATAATTTATCCAATGTTACAATTAGGCTAAGGCAGGATCCTAGTCTTTAGTGTTCTTTACATCATACTGTCTGTCCCAAAATTATATGTTTGGGTTCTAAATACAGACGTATAAGATACAATTTCTGAAAAGGCATAGCTGGTTTGAGACAAGGCTGGCTCTTGTGAAATAATTAGAAATGATAAAAGCAATAGTAAAAGAAAACAATGAGGGCATGGGTACTCGTGGACAGTTTCTTGTATAAAATCACACAAAATTCCATCATGTCTAAAAAATGTTCCAAAAACTGGAATCCACCTTTGTAAGTAGTGCTAGAATATCAACCATTCCATATAAAGCTGCAACTCAAAAGGCTGTTTTCAACTGAATTTCAGGTAAGACTTCAACTTATAAAATAAGGGGGTAAGAATTAAGATTTTTTTCTAAGAAATTA
Source organism: Glis glis (assembly GCA_004027185.1). Classification (NCBI taxonomy): domain Eukaryota; kingdom Metazoa; phylum Chordata; class Mammalia; order Rodentia; family Gliridae; genus Glis; species Glis glis. The sequence goes on from PVJS01009235.1 coordinate 46,209, forward strand.
AAATCATTTTATGAATTGAATACCTAAAAAACTACACTAGGATGACATTAAGAAATAAGATTAGGTGGTACACACCTGTAATCCCAGCTACTCAGGAGGCTGAGACAGGAGGATTGCAAGTTTGAGGCCAGCCTTGGCAATTAAGTGAGACCCTGTCTTTTTTAAGAAGGCTGGGGGTGTAGTTCTGTGGCAGAAAACCCCTGGTGGGTTCAATCGTCAGTACCACAAAAAAAGAAAAAGAAAGAAAAGAGAAACAAGATTAAAGAAAGTCAAATTGTAATAAACTTCAAATTCATTTATAAAGCTATTTTTCAAAGAAACTTAAAAACAGGAAAAGCATTTTTAATAACTCCTTAGGGGCCAAAAAAAAATACCTGACAGAAACTATGCTGTAGTAACTCTCAATTCTTAGGTTTTATTTGTCACTGTTCAGATCAATTAAAGAGGAGAAAAATTCCAAAGGATACCTATTGTAGTTCATGTTCACTTTCTCCTCTCCAATGCTACTAGTTTTTAAAAATAATCACCTCCTTTACTCTTCTGTTGAACTGGGGCACCTTTTGCTTAACACTTTGTATAATAAGATCCCCATAACAGATTTCAAACTGTGTTGTCAAACTCTTGTAGAAGGTAGAAAACACACACACATACACACACACACACACACAGCCAAAATATATAGTTTAAATTTTGTGATTTTTTTCAATAGTCACAAAAAGAAAATATTAAAAATCTACAAACTAGAAAAGAAAAATCAATCCTCCATAATAAACTAGTAATGAGACATGAAATTACTATGTGTACACTCAACTATTAAAATAGCAATCTGTTCTTGCAAAAAGGATATAAACACTTTTTGGGGGCAATACTGGGGAGGACTGAACCCGGGGGTGGGCCCTCTACCACTGAGCTACATCCCTAGCCCTTTTAAGTTTGAGACAGAGTTTCACTAAGTTGCCAAGGCTGATTGATCCCAAACCTGTGATCCTGCTGCCTGAACCTCAAAAGTAGCTGGGATTACAGGTGTGCACCACCATGGCCAGGTAAAATATAAATACTTTTTTTTTTACAAATGCTATTTTTATCCATACTGGTTTAAGTGAAACTACACAAATAGCTGTCTTTAAACTTTACTGTCAAGTCCTTTATGCAAATCATGAAAAATTAAAAGAACATTTAAATCAAATAGTGAAGGAAACCCAGCAAAAACATTAATAGTCAACTGGATAATTCAATATTTTTCTAAAAAACAATGAAAGGGTTTCCAACAAAAATAAAGTATTAAAAGTACTTCATTCTTACAAAGACAAAAGAGCTAATAGCTTGCTTTATTTCCTTTTTCTTCAATGAATGACCACAGAAAATAAGACAAAAAATACAAGTTTCATCCTAATGTATAAACACTAATATCAGAAACAAAAGGCAACTGACTGATAGGTCTAGGTTTAAGAATGTGTTACATATTTTGAACCCTACATAGCAAAAAAGGAACCAAATTATGATTCAAAATTAGTTGCCACATATAATCCATGAAGAGGTACATAGGAAAACAGAAAGAAATGAAAACACTAAGGGAAAGCATTTTACTAAAGCAAATTACGGTATAATAATTAACCATATTAATAATTTATATATTTAAGAGTAACAGCAGTAACAGAAAAGCAAATAAGGAAGAGGAAATGTGAACGAAAGAGGTGCTCATTTAGAGACTTCCCAAGTTAATAATGTGAAGTATACCTTTGAGAGAAATCCACGTTTTCGGCTATATTTCCTATTAGGCCTCAGTTCCCTGTCATTCTGAGGAGGTCTGTCACCTTTCCCTTTTGGACTTGTAGTAACGTCAATGTCTGAAACCTGTTCTTGTGAGGCTGAATTCCCTAGTTTGTCCTCAATGCACGGCCGAATTCTCAGACTAAAAGATGCCTCCTTTATTAAATAGTGTAGCATATTAATTTATTAATACAAACTCCTGTTTAACATACAAGCCAGTCTTGTAAATAAATGCAAATATTTCCCAGTCCATCTTTAAAGAAATAATAATAATCCATCCACCCACCCCCGACCCCCAAGTGGCAGTAAAATTAATAAGACTTTTTTAAAGTTTCTGTAGACTAAACTGATGCTTATAATTAAGCAAGTATCATATCCTAGACAATTTTCAAGCTATAAAAAATGCTAAAGCATATTTTAACATTTATTCTGCTATATTATTAATCAACTTCCATGTCATGACTTTATATTATTATGAAAGAAATTTTCATCACGGTGAACACTTGAGATACTATATAAAATAATTCCTAGGGTATAAACAAATTCCTTCACCCATATTGCTCCAACCTTTCCATTTCTGCTAGTATATAAGGAAGAAATTATTCCTGGCACCACTCTAAATAACAAAACAATTTCCCCACAGTAGAATCCATTTTTCAACAACTGTTTGGATCAAGCTGAGTATATCCTGGTGAAAATAAGGTGGAGGGAAAAAAAATTCATATTCCCTCTTTGAATTAGGAAGGGCAGGGAAGAGAAAGGAGGCAGATAAGAAACTATGCAGGTCAGTACTAAAAGGAAACAAACCCTCAAATTCCTAACACTGAATGGTATTTGGAACATACCTCAAAAATAAGAGACATATATATTCATCTTTTCAAAAGAAAAGCCTTATTGGTAAAAGATTTTAAAGTTTACTAATGCATGACTATAGGCATATCTGTTAAACCTGCTTAAAAGCATACTAGCTTTGAAGCACTCTAACTTCTAGGAACAAAGTCTATTATACAAATCTTTCTTCAAAAGTTCTATAAATTATTGTTTTTGTAAAAATATTCTGCAAAGTTTTTAATAAATTTCATTTTAGAGTCAGAAATTACAGTATTTTGCTCACTGTGAATAATAACGTAAATACTATCCTGTCCTATTTATTAGTCATAATTTTTTAATCATTTATAGTTTTGCTACAGTACTAGACTAGAGCCTCAGAAATGAAAAACCCTAGCACCCTTAAAATGAGTTCTCAGTGGCAAATGATCATGGAGACTTTTCCAATAGATTATATGACTTAACAATCATTAGTGACTATTAATAGCCCTTTATTCACAATGAATTTTAACTTTCCCAATGCTTCTTAAAATTAGCAAACCTATACTTAAAAAAAAATAAACTAGAAAAACAACATTTCTATAAGGTGAAGTTCAGAAATTATTAGATTTTCAATTCAACCATTAAAACTATTTTTAATGTAATAAAACTTTAAAATGTCTATATTTTAAAAATACACACAGCATTAATAATTCGAGGGCTTCTTCCTGGAATACACTTTTCTTTGAGGAATGCCTATAAACCATCATTGTGAAAAATGGGGGGAAAGTTTAAATCTTCATTTCCAGCACTTTAATTACCAAAAAGCCGCTTACCGTGGTATCTGAAGCCTCAGACTGCACATCTATGTTTAGCGATGTGCTCTCAGCTACAGAACCAGATCCCACAGCTGAATCTACAGTCCGAACATCCTCCTCCTCATTTTCTCTAGCCTGAAATATTTTAGTGGTATAAATCATACAACTATTAAAAAGGGCAATAAAATGTTATAACTGGTGGCACGATTTTTTGAAAATATGTTAACTCCTCTGGGGTGGAATCAGAATATCAGTGTATGTACACTGATATAACAATAACTCAATATAGTAAAGAGGTCCAAAACTTACAAGGATTTTTTGGAGAAATTTCATGTATGACTTTTCTTGTTCTTTAAGGTGATCTATTAGATGAGTAAGGCGCTCAACATTAGCAGATCTTTCATTTTTCTCCACTAGATCTTCTCGCATAGAACTAGCTTTAGTAATATAGTCACGAATTTGAACAAGCCTGCTTACAATCTGCAGAGGAAATATTAAAAAGAAAAATAAGCATGACAGTACACATTTTCATATATTACTTCAAAGCAAATAATGATACATCTAGTTGTCATATGAATTCATACAAAAAATCTGAATCAATCTTAGATTTTAATCAAAGTGTAACTGGTAATCTCCAATCACTATTAGTTTACAAATAAATTTCAAAGTTATTTTAATTTGTATTATCTGAAAATTTTTATTTATAAAACAAACTGCACACAAAGGATTATGTATATGAATTTCCTTCAAATGTTTATATATTTATATATACATTAGTTAAATTTTTTTTTTTTTTGCGGTACTGGGGATTGAACACACGGGCGTTCTACCTCCCCGGCCCTATTTTTTATACTTTATTTTGAAACAGGGTCTCACGAGGTTGCAGAGGGCCTCACTAAGTAGCTGAGGCTGGCCATGAACCCAGTCTCTGCCTCCCAAGTACTGGGATTACAAGCATGCGTCACCATGCCCAGCCAAAAAAATATTGTTTTTTGAAAGTAATTTTCAAAATAGTATCACCATTTAAAAAATTCTTTCAAGTCTATTAATCACATTGCTTCCAATCTCCCTTTACCAAAAATAATCTATAAAGTATTTGGCAAATGAAAGCAGTCTCTGAGCTGGGTGCTGTGGCACATACCTGCCTGTAATCCCAATACTTGGAAGGCTGAGACAGGACGATTGCAGGTTCAAGGACAGCCTCAGCAGCTTAGTGAGCCCGTTTCAAAATAAAAAAACAAAATAGGGATGGGGATGTAGCCTGTCCCTGGGTTCAATCCCCAGTAACACACACACACACACACA
>PVJS01009236.1:0-50914 GCA_004027185.1 Glis glis
TTTTATTCTTTATTTGGAAACAGGGTCTCACTAAGTTGCAGAGGGCCTCACTAAGTAGCTGAGGCTGGCCACAAACCCGGATCCTCCGGTCTCAGCCTCCCAAGTACTGGGATTACAAGCGTGCGCCACCACAGCCGGCTTTGAACTACACGTGTTCTTTATGAGTTGACTCAGTCTCATTGTATTACTACCAACAGTGATCTTTGAAGCTTTGGGGGCATTAGACCTCATTCCTGAAGTATGCTGAGCTTAGAAAAAAGTCAAATCTGAGTTAATTTGCATATCTAATTATATTTTAGTCCTTTTCCTCAAGTTGATAGACTTAATGTTCAAGTATTTTCTATTTCCAACTGTTATTTCAGGCCAAACTTAATGAGTCCATATCTCCCTGATTAGTCTCCTACTCAATGAACTATACAACATTGATCATTTCTTATCTTTGATTATTGTCTTTTTTTTATTTATTGTTTGGTTTGGTTTGGGACTGGGGATTAAACCAGGGGCATTCTACCTTTGAGCTATACCCTCAGCCCTTATTATTTTTTATTTTGAAACAGGGTCTCGCTAAATTACTAAGGGTCTTGCTAAGTTGCTAAGGATCTCATTAAGTTGCTGTGGCTGGCCTAGAAACTACTATATTCATCTCAGCCTCCCAAGTACTGGAATTACAGTTGTGTACCACCATGTCTGGCTTCTTTCAGTATTGTTGATGGAAGATCCACTTGACTCTAGAATTTCCCATGTAGATAGATTATTTTATGAATTTAAAGTTTATATTCATAGCATAGTGTTAATATTTGTAGGAGGAATTATAACAAAACGTTTATTTTAAGCACATACTAAACTAACTTTAAAATTTATGATGTTGGAGAGTATAAATATTTATGAATCTCTTTTTAGTTTCAACTTTATTACAAAATTATAAAACCAAACACAAAACCTATGGACTTCTAAAAAATATCATTGTTCTTATTGGGATACAAAGGAAACTAAGAAAAATAGGGATTAATCCTAAATATCTTACATATAAGAATAACAATTGTCTTCCTTTTTAAAAATTTCATAAAATTTTTATTTTATAAAGTTTGAATAAAATGGGTAGTATATGCTTTGGTTGACTTATTACTTATTATTTTATTGTTAAAATTTATGATTGCTTGAACTACTGGCTTTTATTTTCCAAATTAATTTTTGATATATTTAAAAAAATGTTTAAGGTTTTATAAGAAAACAAGCCAGGGCTGAGATGTAGCTCAGTGATAGAGCACTTGCCTAGCATATGGGAGGCTCTTGATTCAATCCCCAGCAATGCAAATAAAAGAAAACATGTCATCAATCACGAAATACAGCTTGATAGTTTGTGAGAAATTTTCTACAATTATAAATACAAGCAAAAAAATGAAAATAAAAGCTTTTGCCTAATGCCATTTATAACAGTTTATAATAGTTTTCCTACTATTGAAATAATCTTTTCTCATCTCCACTCAAAAGTTGTGATTAAATCCAAAGAAACTATTATATGCAATGAACGATACAAATAGAAATGAGCCTAAGTTATCGGAACATGTGAAGATAGCTATCATGTCTGTGTGTTTCAACTATTTAGTATTCGGAGCTATTATGAATAACAAAACAAATGAAACATGATGATGTTTCATTAATTTAGCTTATACTGATTCATTTCTTATACTCAGGATCCACTTTTTAAGTGTAAGTGTGTATTTAGTTATTACAATTCTAATAGCTAAGAATGTTTCTTATAATTTTAGCTTGAAAAGACACACTTGCCTCAGTGCCCAAATAATCTCTCTGGTAGTAAATTACACAGTCATTGGCATGTTACACAGTATTTGAAGTTCTAAATAATCTGAGAAGTATTTTAAGTAGAATAGCCATATTATATGCATAAAATTTATGCATATTCATAAGTTCCAGGAAATAATATAGCAGGCATGTGTGGGCAGCAGTGGGTGTTATTGTCATGTTTCTGCATTTTCACACTGTTTAAAATAGTTCTCAACAAATTTATGCACCCATGGTGACAATACTAATCTTTCTAGGACACTAAGATGATCACATTCATTGATATAACTTCTCACTCATTATTATTCTGCAAATCCTGGTGGAATTTATGTGACTTCCAGAGATGCCTGAGCTAGAAGCATGGGGCACTCGGGAAATGAACAGAGCCACGTCTAGGATGAAACATCAAGGAACACACTTTGACTGTGACCTCCATAGTCTCCCTAGCATATCTAGAGCTAACATCAAAGAAAAATGAATTTCAAGGTGAGCCTTACTTGGGGAAAGAAGTAGAAAAGTACCAACATAATTTGGGGTTTTGTGTGTTCCAGAGGAGTTTCAGTCTAACTTTCAGAACTGTATTCAATTTGATTCGGGAAGGATTAAGAAATGCAGATCACGGTGAAGCTCCTATTTCATTCTGTATTCTCCTTCATTTACACTAGTTCTCTTCCTAAATAACCTGCTTGAGAGGACAGGTACAAGTCCTCTGGTGGGGGCAACCTGTCGAGAGATAAGCAGATCCAAGGTTGGGAAAAGCCCTGATCACCAAAGGTTAGTGACAGGGAGAATTTTTCTCAGTAGGGAACCGGTGTATGGCTTCGCTTGCTATTTGTAACCATTAAAAAATGGTTACAAAATTTCTCATAACTTTCTTAATTTTAGAGAAAATAAAGACATGCTTTTTAATATACAAATATTCAATTTGACTTTTACTGTGTGGGGATTTATAGCACAAAAAGTTTTGCTCCGCAGGCCATTAAATAAAAAATACTAAGTATTCATTTAAGTCGAGAGATGATAGTATATGAAGGTTAATCAATTCGAGTTTGAACCATAAAATGTTAATTCACGTTTAAAAAATTACAGTTTTATTTATAAAGCAAAACCATCTCAACCTCTACTTGTGAGGCAGGAAGGCAGAGAAGAAGATCAAGTATCCACTTTTCACCAAGTACTGTTCTTGGTATTTCATTTGCTCACTTTATTTGATTACTATAATGATTTTGTTAAGAGTTACTTTGTTCCCTATGTAAAACAGATGAAAAAATATTAAATCTTGGAGCTAGAATGCAGAACTTGATGCCATTTCATTATGCTATTTTTTATCTTTATTTTTCATATGTAAGAGCTGAAGTCTGTATACAAAAGCATAATAAAGCAAATAAAATATAGGGGTAGGTTTTATTGATATGTATTTTTTAAATGCCACTTGACACTGAATGGACAATGTAAATTTAGACAAAGTATAGAAATAGTCAGGTTTTTTTGAAAAATTAAAGCAGTAAGTCCTCTGTCAAATGCAACGTGGCATATTGAGGATTATTCTGTATGCTGCTGGCAAAAGAAGTTGCCAATCTATGAATATATCCATGTATAAATATAGGTAGCCTTTCCATGGCTATATGTTATTTTAGATAAAATGATATATTAAGCATGCGGAATTTAGATTTCACAGGTGAGGGATCCAATCACCCATGCAGCTGTCATATTTAGAGCAGCATATGAGAAGTGGGAGAGATGTACGAGTGTCAGGGAAAGGAAAGTCCTTTTAAGTATCAAGATTCCTCTGACAGATGGCTTGATAGCTTACTTTTTTATATTCTATGAATTCTCATAGTCACCATAGTCAGTGTATTTTAATAATGCCTCATATGTCAAGTTAATTTGTTGGCGTAATCAAGTGATGGAAAGTAGGTTTACCAAATTTTAAGTATAGAAATGAAAAGATTCTCCTTAGTCACATATTATACTGAAATTCGGTGGTTCAAAAGTAGTGAATTTCTATTGTATTAGATGGTGTAGAGGTGCAATTTGGGGGAAAGGCAAGGTGAAAAACAAAAGGGATGTAAAAAATGACTCACACAAAAACTGCCTGCCGAAAGAGCTCCCAGTGGCCAAAATTGGAACAATTGAAGCCACAAAACTGATGTAATACATTTGGATTACAACATGATCTATAAAAGAAATACACGTGAGTCCCAACTGATATAAATACATGACTGAATAAATAAATACCTCAAATCTGCCATGCAGAAGAATTGTAAATAATAGATGTAGATACTCTCTCCTACAGGTGGTAGAACTCACTTTCCTGTATCCCTCTTCCTCCCCAGGGTGTTCTAGATGTACTGACTTCCTTTCAAAAATAAAGTAGGGAATGGAAAAATCATAACTTTATAGGAAAGAAACCTAGTAAACACTACCTTAATAAAGTGCTAGACACTAAGCTCACTAGTTGAGGTCACATGGGTATTACGTACCCTGTGATAGGATGGTATGAGAAAGGAACTTCACCTTTGTAATATCCTTTCCCCCAAACACATTACCTCAGGCTAAGTGAATAAGCTAAATAGACAACCCGGATTGGAGGACAGTCTGCAGGGAACCAGCACACATTCCTCCAGACTGTCAAGATAATGAATAACAATGAAAGACTAGGAAACTGTCCCAGACCCAAGAAGATCTGGCAGACAGGGCCAGTAAATCAATATGGTGCCCTGGATCAGATCCTGAAACAGAAAGAGGACACGAGTTTAGAAAACGGGTGAGATCCAAATAAGGTCAGGATTGTAGATAATAGTAATGCACCATTGTTAATTTCTTAATTTTGAAAATGTATAGTGTCAATATGAAAAGTTAAAAATGGGAACAGGATTTTAAAGGAAAACTTTGGATTATATTTGAACTATTTTGCATATCTAAAATTCTTCAAAAATAGCATTATTAAAACACAAACACAAGTCAAGATCTTTAAAATTATTACTACAATGAATAACCAAAAAAAAAGAAAATTGAGGTTGAGGAGTCTGTGATGGCTAATTTTATGTGTAAACTTGTTTTGCCATGGGTCACCTAAGTATTTTGCCAAATATTACTCTAGGTATTTTCGGGAGGGTGTGGTAGGATGAGATTGATATTTAAATTAGTAGACTGACCTCCCTAATGTGAGAGGGCCTCATCCAATCAGTTGAAGGCCTGGATAGAACTCAATGCTTGACCAATGCCAAATAAACCAGAATGTTTCCTGCCTGATGGCCTACAAACTAGAAAATCATTTTTTTCCCCCTGTGGTCAAACTCACACTAAAATATTGGCTTTTTCTGTGTCTTCAGCCTACTGATCTTCATACTGGAATGAAACCATTAGTTTACTGTGCCAAAATTACCCTGCAGATCTTGGGACTTGGGACTTCCAGGGTCCCCATTTGTGGAGGCCAATTCCCAATTTCTCATCATAATTCATATATATTATATACATATATATATACATATATATATATATATTGAGAGAGATATCTCTATATATGTATTTCTCCATATATATATATATATATATATATATGGAGAAATACATATATATACACAAACACACGGCTTGTTGACTTTTTCTCTGGAGAAACTTATACAGCCTAAAAAATGATAACTAAAAGTAATGGGTAATTATTGGTATTTCAAATTCACAAGAATAAGCCAACAAAGAGCATTATTTGGAAAATTTTGGAAACTCAAATATGGGTTTGTATATTATATAATATTGTATCAATGTCTAATTTATTGAATTTGATAATATTATTGTAATTATGAAGATGGTTACTTCTGATTTTTGAAAATGCATCCTAAATTATTTAAGGGTGAAATTTCATGAGATCTACAACTGCCTCTCAGTTACTTGGGCAAAGAATGCGAATCTAGGATAGATGAAAGGAGAGAGAGATGATGCTGTTAGTGGTACATAACTAGCTAGCTAGAAAATAAATGATAGACAAACGTAGATAGATGAAGCAAATAAAACTAAATGTTAAAAATATTAAACACTGGAATTGATTTTCATTTTTTATGTAAATCGAACTTTTAAAAACTGTTGGAGAAAAAAATGACATTGAGTCTTTTTCAAAATTTTACTTTTTTGGGGATTTTGTATGTGTGTGTGTGTGTGTGTGTGTGTGTGTGTGTGTGTGTGTGTATGTTGTTGTGGTACTGGGGATTGAACCCAGGGGCATTCTACCTCTGAGATACACCAGCAGCCCTATTTTTAAATCTTTTGTTTTGAAACAGGATCTCACTAAGTAGCGGAGGGCCTCGCTATGTTGGCTAAGTTGCTGAGGCTGTCCTTGAACTTGCAATCCTCCTGTCTCAGCCCCTGAAGTATTGGGATTGCAGGCATGTTCCACTGCGCCTAGCTAAAATCTTACATTTTTATTATAAAGGCAAATGAACTAACAACTAGAAAAATAAAAATATAGTAAAAACAGTGGTAAGAGAAATGAAACTAAATATTGTGATTGGAGACTTCAGTAAAGACAAAAAAAATCAGGTGCTATAGTACTAAAATTACCTATATTTTGTCTTTTTTGACCTCATTAGACTCAAATAGATTTATTCATTGGAAGGAGAAAGCAAGTAATGGTTGCTCATTTTCTAGTATACATCTAATGGTAGACATATTTAGAATATTAGAAAAAGGCGGAGGGAAAACTGCAGAAAACACCCACAAACAACATTTTTTCTGCTCCAAAATGTCTTTTAGTTCCTTCTATTTCTGTATGACCTTTTGCTTAACATTTGTAGTCACACCGTGTTTACCATCTTGGTAAATACCGGTAAGTGTGTGGGTGTGTACACACATACACACATGCACAATAGACAAATGCGTAAATCTCAATCCATCTAGCAAAGCAAAATGAAAGATCATATACTCAAAAAAGGAAGAAATATACAAACAGATGGAAGCATGTGACATTCACTAAAGATTGGAGTAAGTCAAGCAATAGTGAGGGTCCTACCACCTAGACAGAATGATAGATTATTATTGAGTAAATATTCTGTATCTGTCAAGCAATCCCTTCACAGCAGCCTTTTGGCAGCACCTACACTCACTTGCCACATCTATAGAGATACATCTGATAGGAGACAAAGAGCCCGAGTGCAGTTACGACATGATTACCTTCATCCAGAAAGTGTGTTCGGTGATGTCAGGGTTTCACCACTGCCATCCTGCAGCACCACACCAAGGGGTGGAGCCTGGTGATGGATACTTGAGTGCTGGGTGCTCCGTCTTCAGAGAGATGACTCTAAACTATGACCAAGTAAATCTATAGTCTGCAGCAGTACCCGCGTGAGTACAAGATGGAAAGTCTTAGGCCTGACGGGAATCAAGACACTTGAGAAACTATCACCTAACAGTTTACAAGGGGAACAAGAATTGCCCTTGTGACAGCTCTTCTCAAGACTGCCTGCTGTTGCTTGACCCAGGAACGACCTCTACACATCCTACCAGAACCACCGGAACCATGTCTGAGTCTTCTCTGAACAGTCAATGTAGAGAAGGGCAAGATTGCCAGAGTGCTACGGAACAGTCATTTACCTATTACTTTGTTAAAGATCTTCTTTTCTAGATTTTTTCTTATTATATAATTATCTCGAAAAGCCCAATTTCTTCTCAAAGATAAAAATACATGATTTGTTGCTTTTACTTAACAATGACACTGACACGCCTTCATCTTCTCATGTATAAATTACCTACTAAAAGCCTGTGGTATGACATTTCTTATTAAAGGAGTAAGTGAATATATTTCATACTTTTGTCAACGTAAAATGATCAAATCACTGCAGTAATGACTCACATCAAAGACATTAAATCACAAGTCATAAAATGAAAACCCGCATTAAAATAAAAAGTAAAATTGCATCAGTTGAAAATAAGAACAAAAAGATGTGTGCACGGAAAGAGCAACTAATCAAAATTACTCACTCAGAATTTCTTGCAGAGGGAAAATGCAGAACAGTTTAAAATGAATGAACAGCTCAATGAGCAGGCAAATGAGAATGATGAGAAAACACATTCTCTTATACAAAAATAGAAATATGTAAAATAAAGCATGAGTGCATTTTATAGACATTTGGCTGGTTCTCTCTTTAAAGGATCCTGGCTTTTTAGCTGTTATGTTTTAAGTTATTATTTTAAAATTAAAATTCCTAGATTGGCTTATTGATCCCTCAACGATCTTTTCTTCTTTATCTTCCCACTACCAAAGGAAAACCAAATGCAATGTAAACATTGCTCGAATCTAGTTCCATCGCTAAGATAAAAATGCAAGAAAATTTGGGCACCCAAGTGAAAGCAGACAACTAATCTAAATATTTTACTCATATATCTTTTTAACATTAACAACTTATAAATAATTGTTTTAAAAGCAAACAAAACCACAGTGCTATTTGTGTTGTACATTTTACCTCAACCACTGTCCATAGTAACACTTTGAAAGCAGACCATTGAAAATTCTCTTTCCTTCAGAATATGTTGACTTCATGGTTGAATCCAATGTCTCTCTGAGATATTCACCTGGGAATGACTTCTAAGCATCTCCTTTTCCTCACAGTTACATCAACTCCTGCAAGGACTCCCTAATTTTTTTTTTTGTTTGTTTGTTTGTTTGCCATACGGAAGAGCATGTGACTGATTCTATACAGTTATAGATTCTGAGTCTGAACTTAATCACAAGACCCAAGAGTGCAAGAAATGTAATGTGATACTTCTATAACCTAACTGATTTTTCAGGATGAGCAACTATTATGCAAGGTGAAAGGAATTTACCCTCAGACAGTGTGAGTTTTCCCCCATTCCTGTAGGACCAGTGTCTCCTAAGGTTGTAGGAGTTGTCATCTGCTCTGAGTCATTAATGATACCTCTGGTGTCTGATGGGATGCCTTTGCTTCTGGTGGCAATCTGCAAGCCACCAGGGAACCACTCTGTCCTCACTCCTGCCTAACAATAGGGGGGTTTGAATTCCACTCTCTCTAAGCCAGATTGTGTTGTACTAGTGCACATGATCCTTCTGCTACTGTTCCATCATGATGGAGCTACGAGTAATCCACAGGCTCATGTCTGGTGTTTCTCCCCCGGCCTATTCTGAGGGACATCACAACTGCTCCTGTGTCCTCTGTCTTCAGTGTCCTGATGCCTAAAGGGCCCTCAAGCCTGTCTGATAAATAGGACCTGCAACCATTCGTACTCTTGAGATTTGTCAAGAGAAGAGGTAAAATCTCTCTCTGAACCCAGATTTTCCAAAATTCATGTGGACTCCTGCAATCTTCTTTCTTGCCTATGATGGAGCATGTAAAGTCAAGGTTAGAGGCCCAAACCAGGGTGGGTCACCCACATCTTTCCTCTCCCTCTCTGATCCACTCATCAGTTATTTCTATTTATTACTTCAATAAGCATGCCTCAGGCATATGTAATGCTTTGGGCAGTCTTTTGGGAGCTGAAAGTACAGTGGTGATCAAAACAGGACAGTCTCTTCCCTCAAATTTCAGTCTTTCACAACTACTGTGTTTGCTTATTCTTATGAATTTGCCATTTGTACAAGTTCCAATCATATCAAATGATGGTCCCTTTCTAGGTGGCATCCACCACTGCTTCTACTTGAGGAGGCAGCTCAGTGAGAGAGCACTTGCCTTGCATGCTTGAGGCTCTGGGTTTTATACCCAACACAAATAGCAATAACAATAATGTCCTCTCCTAACACACAGATATACACAGTCACACACATTATTCCATGTTCAATAAAAATTTTAAATAAATGATGTTCTCATGTATTTCATGAAAGGAAATAATTCTATTTATATCCAAAGTAGCTGTTTTCCAAATTTAATTGTTTGCTGAACAACAAAGCATACACTTGAAAATAGAAGATTTTTTTAAGTTGGCAAATAGTGAGCATTCAAAGATATTAATAACTGAATAAAGTCTAATATTATGTTGCTATTAAGGCAAGACAAATGACTCTACATCTTACCCAAAGTTGTCACACTATGTAGAATTTTAAGTTATGTACAGACATAATTTAACATTAGTAGATATTTGGCACAGTTGCATTTGAATTTCAGCTTTAGTATTTTGGGAAAGTTGAGTATGATTTAGTGAATATGGAGAGAGATATTATAGAAAGAAGAAAAGTAAGAAAGCATCATAAAAACTTCCCTGAGTTGGACAATATATTAGAGAATATTGAGGAACATGTTCTCTGGATTTAATACATCTTAACTCTGTGCTTTTTCAAAGTCCAACAAAAGATTGAAAGTAAGTTCCAGCATTTTGGATTATATTCAATTACTTTCAGAGAATATAAGTAAGGATGCTTTTATTTATTTATTTTTTGCATCTTAATGATGTCATTATAACCAACTTAAATTAAAAAAATCTCTTTAAATATAATATCATTGGTATTGTTTTATTATAAGTGATAATCATTGTTATTGGCTAAATTAAAATACCAAGCATAGCTTACTTGGGAAGCTGAGACAGGAAGGATCGTAGGTTCGAGGCCAGCCTCAGCAAGTAGTGAGACTCTCATCAACCTACTGAGACCCTGTTTCCAAATAAGAAATAAAATCAGGCTGGGGTGTAGCTTGAAGGTAGAACGCCTCTAGGTTCAATCCCCAGTACCACACACACACACACACACACACACACACACACACACACACTCATACAAACAAACAAAAATAATACCAAGCATAGTATTCATTCTTAAGCTGCTCTAAATGGAAAGAGTGAATTTTAGGAAAGCTCACACGTCACATACAGAGTTGTTTTTTCTCATGAGAATTCTATCTCTGGTTTTCACTCTCTCAAGGCTTGAATAATTAGTATAACTAGATAGCTTGCATACTGAGGAGCTTTGGAACTACATGTTTTTTTGAAGTTTTTTGTTACTGGTGATAAGAGGAAAAAGTACATTTCTTCTTCGACTTTTTAATGAGACATTTAATTTTTTCTTTTTGAAAAGGAGGGTACAAGTAATAGCTGCCTATAAAGGCAAAGGTAAATTATTCTAGGGAATACAGGGGAGAAGAAAGATTATTTACTGCATTTTTATTCACTTTAGTTAACCAATAAAAGAGCATTCTTATAAAAATGAGAAAATTTGAAAGCTGAAGATATGGAATTTATTATGTCGATGACTTTGCCATTAAGGAGTACATTGTTTCCAAGCAGGGATTGCCAATGCATAGGAACCTAGACTAAAATTCCCCGATTTTGTGTCTTTATTTTTTTCTCCTCTTCATCTTTTCTCTCTGACCTTTATACATCCTGTTCCATTCCACTGGAATGGTTTCTCATCTTTCCAATTTTTATTGTTTTGACACCTCCACCTGCAAATGGCATTTTATTTTTATTTTATTTTATTTATTTATTTATTTATTCATTTATTTATTTTTTGCAGTACTGGGTATTCAACCCAGGGGTATTCTACTTCCGAGCTAAATCACCAGCCCTATTTTTTTATTCTTTATTTTTGAAACAGGGTCTCACTAAGTTGCGGAGCGCCTCACTAAATAGCTGAGGCTGGCCTCAAACCTGTGATCCTCCTGTCTCAGCCTCCCAAGTACTAGTGTTACAAAGGTGCACCACCACGCCTGGCTCAAATGGCATATTAAATAGCAGGATAGTCTCATCAGGGCCAGGCCCACTCAGTGTAGGGGGACTAACTCGTTAAATGTTGAATTCTTGTGTAACCATCCGCCTGTGTTCCTCGTTCATCTCCTCCATGTAGCCCAGCCCAAAGTAAGTAATGACAGGCGCTCATCTCTGCTGGTGAGACCCGCAGCTGCATCCAGCCTCTCTTAGTGCTAGTGCTGCCTGGGACATGGACAGAAAACCTCATGGCCAACAGCCCTCTGCCAGGGTCCCTTTTTTTTCTGCCTCCACTAGATTATATCGTATTTATTTCAATTATCCTCTCTTCCACCACTCAGTCATCCCACTTCTCTTTAAGTGGCCTTCAATTTATACCATTTTGGAAAAGAAATTAATTCTGCTTGATGGTGAAGTCTGAGATCTCTTGCAGGAGTGGTGGTGTGCAGCCAAAATGAGATGGCTCATTTGTAATGCTTTCTTTTCTGCCATTTACTAAAACTCCTCTTAAAGGAAATTGGACAGTGACTAAAGGTCACTTAAATAGGTTAAGAATTTAAAAGTAAATCAGCTGATGGGGGAAATAGCTCATATATATATATATTATATATATATATATATATATATATATATATATATATACACACACATATATATATAATTGTATTTGGTGTTTCAAGAGTCTCTTTGAATTTCACTTAAAGTCTAAAGTCTATCAATTTTAATGTGTCAACAATAATGAAAGTATAAAGGGAAATCTTCACTTTTATGCTTTGGCGTATAAGAAGCAAGGAGACCAAAAGAACAAAGATAAGAACAAAAGAAAATTATCTAGGTATAGCCATAGAACAGTGACAAATTCCTCCTAAATCACAGAAGACAAGAAAATTTAAAAGATTGATAACTCTCAATGTAGTATAAATCATATTTTCCATCTATCAACCTCGACCTATCTATCCATATTGTTAGTAGAGGAAGTATCATTTTTTTTGACAAGCTGTTGCTCTTAGCAACAAGTCATACTGATATTTTATTTGCTTATAACGAAAGAGCAATATCCATTCTTGTTACATGGGCGTAAAGTATAATTTAAAGCTCATTAAAAGTGTAGCAGGTGTTCACGTATAAAGTGCAAAAAAAAATAGAGGAAAGAATTTCTCTATGGCTGAGCTGTCAGTGCTCTAAAAGCCTAATTTATTTTGCATAACCTTTTAGCAAATAGACATGATTATAATAGAGAGAAGAGAAATGCAAACAATATATGCAGGAAAGTAAAAGGACTTAGCCTTTTGATTTGACCTTGATTCCCACCCTTTGAAAATATTACAGTCTTTTAACAATTGCAGCTTTGACATATAACACACTTTTCTTCCCGGGAGATAGAAGTTCTTCAGACATTTTCTTAGCATAAAAGCTGCTCTAAAGTAGAAAATGAGTAGGTGCATAAACTGAAACAGAGTCAGTTTATATTCATTGCGAGGCAGGGAAGCGAATGAATGTTCAATCAGCCAGTTCTTTTGCAGGTTCGTTTTTCATGTGGAAAGCTGCTCCTCTGCAGAGAGGAAATCCAGAAGCAAATTCAAAGCGAGTAAAAGTCTTGCGATGGGGACTGTTTATCAATACTTTCAATTGTTTGCCCAAATTGGACAATGCTGAGACAAAGATCTAAGTCCATAAGATGTCCACTTAGAACTGAAACTGAAAGTTGTAATCACGGGCACAATGACAGCCACCGAGCTGTGCGCTTGCAGTCCCCGTCAACCCCTTCAGCATCTCAGGTGGAAGCCTGGGATTCGCTGGAGTTCGTTGCTGTTGAATATTTCAAGTGACTAGTATTTTTCATTTGTCTCCTTTTGGGAAAAGGAAAAATCTAAATGTGCGTGTGTGTGCGTGTGTGTGTGTGTGTGTGTGTGTGTGTGTGTGTGGTGTGTGTATACATCCATGTATATACATATGCCCACGTGCACATAAGTGCATACACATATATATTTTAAGATTGAAGGATATACGAAAGGGAAGTTGTGGTATTCAAGAAAGAATGATGAGAAATAAAACCCTTACCACTTCATTATAATAAAGGTCTGAATTATTTTTTTTCCACAATTGAGCCCAGGGGCATTCTACCTCTAAGCTGCACTCCCAGCCCTATTTTTATTTTATTTTATTTTTTTGAAACAGGGTCTCATTAAGTGGCTGATGCCTGGCTAAGTTGCTGAGACTGGCCTTAAACCTGCGATCCTCCTGTCTCAGCCGCCCAAGTACTGTGATTTCAGGTGTGTGCCACCATGCCAGTCTGATACATTTTCTGAGATTTAATGCTGTCATTTAAAGTTGATTTTTGAAACATGAAAGACAAATATTCATAAGAATAAAAACAAAAAATATTTTCTAAGAGACGGGGTCTTGCTGTGTTTCTAAGGCAGGCTTTGAGTTCCTAGGCTCAAGCGATCCTCCTACCCATAACCGTTCAGTTAGCTGGGAAGAAAGACACACACCACTAAAACAGGCCTAAAACACAGAAATTTTAAAGTAAAATTACACATAATTTTAATAAAATCCAAAACGAATAAGGGAAGACAGACATAGAAGTGTGGTAAAAGGCCTCCTCTTCTTCAAAATGTGGGGTAGAAGGGATGGCTGAGGTTGGCATTTATTGTCATTTCTTAGACAACAAAAAATGCATTAAAATTTATTTGTCCAAATGAAGGAAAAAATGAATAATAAACAATTTCTTTCTCTTTTCCAGCAACGTTACTGTGAGGAAATGGGTACACTGAAGAACATGAAGGAGCTACCTACCATGCATGTGTCTTAACAGGTTGGTGCAGAGTTTCTAAAAGAGCACATTGCTTGGCATATTGGAATAGTGAGGTAATTTTTTAATGAAGCAATAATTAATCTACAAGTGGATATTTCCAAATGTCATTGAATGATTAGACTATGTACCACTAGGGTTGTAGATCAAAGTCAGCGGTATACAACGATTGCCATCGTTGAAAAGCAATTGTCCCAG
The DNA here is from genome assembly GCA_004027185.1 of Glis glis. Classification (NCBI taxonomy): domain Eukaryota; kingdom Metazoa; phylum Chordata; class Mammalia; order Rodentia; family Gliridae; genus Glis; species Glis glis. Next base: position 14,456 of record PVJS01009236.1, read on the forward strand.
TGCTGTCAACCCACTAGAAATGGCTAATGCCTGCCTAGGTCACCAGGCCACCCCTTTTATGACACCAGCCCTGTTCTTCAGAAACTTCATGCTTTTCTTTTTCATGCCTATACTTGGAGAATGTTCAAATTTGCTTTTCTTTTCATTTTTTTTTTTTCATTTTGGTACTGGGGGTTGAACCTAGGGATATTCTACCTTTGAGCTACATTCCCAGCCCTAATTTTATTTTATTTATTTATTTACTTACTTTTTGTGGTACTGGAGATTGAACCCAGGGGCATTCTACCTCTGAGCTATACCCCCAGCCCGATTTTTTATCCTTTATTTTGAAACAGGGTCTCCCTAAGTTGCAGAGGGCCTCGCTAAGTAGCTGAGGCTGGGCTCAAATTTGTGATCCTTCTGCCTCAGCTTCCCAAGTACTGGGATTACAGGCATGCACCACCATGCCTGGTTTGAATTTGTTTTTCTTAACAGAATATAAATTGACTTTATTATTAATAAAATAAAAATCTGTATCACTCATGTTTTCCAATTTCTTGCACATAGAAGCTACTAAGTAAATATTTGCAGAACTGCATTGAACTTTTTAGTCTTGACAATTTGAGACTAATATTTCAAATATCGTTCTATCCTGGGGGATCTAGCTTTGAACATTTTTAAGGTGATATAGTTTCATATTCTATCAAGATAATATCTAGGATAATTTCATTTCAGGCAATGTGCACTGCTGTGGCAATTCCTATATTTCATTCTGGGGGAATTTAAACACTTCTTCATATTGTGGGATAAACACATTATGTACTTAAAACTGCAAACTATAAAAGTAACTCTCTGCAACAGGTATTTATTACTCTGTACTTACCAGACGAGATTCTAGCATGAAAATTTCCTCTTTTGAAAGCCTGATGTCAAGAATGTCTACTTCTGCCAAGTTAGCAACTGTCTTAAAAACCATTCTTTACTTTCTGCAACTCACAATGATGTGATGAGAATATTACCTTCCTAGGGGTTTGCTGTAAATATTAGATGTGGTTCCCTAGTGATGTCGGAGGCCTGCATTGTGAATATCCCAGGGAAATAAAATGTGTCCTCTAAAAATCACCTGCCAATGGCAGTATGGATTTGGAGGTTGAAACTATCCACTGTGAGAGACAAAGATCTCACAGGGGATTAATAATTCTAATTGCTCTATAATGATGTTATTGAGAATCAAGCCTTCAAAAATGTCAAAAGTTTATTGAAAACCTTTATCCTAATTGAACAGGGGTAGTCATATTTCAATATGACACTTTTTTGCCATAAGAATTATAGTACGCTTCTCTCAAGGGCCATTGATTTTATTTGCTTTAAGATAGAGTTAAAGCCCTTTTACCATAAAAGTACTGGTAAGCAAGACAACTTGCATAAAATCCATTAGAGTGTCCTCAAACTATCATTATAGGTAGAGGGTCTCCTTAGATTTTATGGTGGAGGCATATTTAATTATTTGCCAGTAATGATTTTCCATTGGTTATACTTTCTGTTGGTCAGTTTCTAAAATATCTTTTTTATCCCTAGTCTATAAGTAATGCTCATGAAATAATTTTCCAAAATTCAGAATGGTAATGTCTATATCTGTTAAGATATGGTTCTGGGGGTCAGGATCTCACAGTAATCCATAAATTCAAGATTTTTAACTTGGACAAAATGGGCCCCAGAATAGAAAAATATGGGTAATCTCTATTGACACTGGAATGTACATAAAATGGAAATATATTTTATTATTTGTCTTACTCCATCTTGTGTTGCTCTCACAAAATACCACAGACTGGGTGATTTATAAAGAAATTTATTTCTTATAGTCCTGGAGGCTGGGGCATCAAATACCAAGATGCCAGCCTCTAATGAGGGACTCTATGCTGTGTGATCCCAGGGCAGACGGCAGGACAAGAGAGTGCCAGAGAGCAAGAGAGCCAACAAGAACTTAGCTTGCTTTTCATAACAAATCCACTCTCCTGATAACTAACCCACTCCCACGATAATGACACTCATGGATTCCTGAGGGCAGAGCCCTCTTGACCTAATACCCTCTTGTAATCCCCTACCTTGTTGCATTGGGGATTATGTTTCCAACATCCAAATTTAGAGGAGATATTCAAACTATGACATCACTGGTATCAGAATCTCATAACAGGAAATAAACTATCATGATCTTCAACAGCGCTATTATGTGAATGTCTATGTCTCTCTACAATACATATGTTTAAACGTAATCCCCCAAATAATAATATTAAAAATGGGTTCTTAGGGAGGTTATACTGCCTGAGGGCTCATTCTCTTGAGTGGGATTAATGCCCTTGTCGAAGAGACCCCAGAGAGGCACCATTTCCCTTCTTCCATGAGAGGACTCAGTGGGAAGATGCTGTCTAGAGGAATAGCTCTCACCAGACAGTAAATCTGCCAAAGCTTTGATGGGAGACATCTCAGCCTCCACAATTATGAGAAATAAAGTCTTGTTACTTATCAGCTGCCCAGTTTATGGCATTTTGTTATAGCAGCCCGAATGAACTAAAACCAATAGCTAGTGAAATCATTAGGCAACATTTTGATGTGAACTATATAATAACTAGTCATACTGATATCACCTGGAACCATAATTATACCTATGACCATACAATTTTGCCAGAGGAAGGCATAGCACAGAACAGGCATGATATAATGAAGACTTCTATGCCCCAAAAGTCAATATAAGAATGAATTTTCAAACAGGGAACCGATAATCCCAGTAGGTTGGAGGCTAAGACAGGAAGATCACAGGTTCGAAACCAGCACAGGGTAACCTAGTAGGACCTGGTTTCAAAATAAAAAATAAAAAGGGCTGGGGGTCTAGCTCAGAGGTATAATGCTCCTAGGTTCAATCTTCAGTACATACAGACACACACACAAATTAAAAAAAGAATGAATGTTCAGGGAAGGGGGTTGGAAAGATGGATAATAAAGTCAAAGGGAAGAAGTAACTATACCCAGGTGTTACCAGGTGTTAGCTCAAGATTTTTTTTTTTTTTTGGTACTGGGGATTGAACCCAGGGGCATTCTACCTCTGAGTTACACCCCAGCCCTATTTTATTTTTTATTTTGAAATAGGCTCTCAATAGGTTGATGAGAGTCTCCCTACTTGCTGAGGTTGACCTCAAACCTGTGATCCTCCTGTCTCAGCCTCCCAAGTAGTGGGATTACAGGCATGTACCATCATGCCTGGTTTAGTTCAAGATGCTGAAGATTCTGGGGATGACCTGTGTATAACATGAAACATGAAGCACAGGTTAGCAAATCCTGAAGAACGATTTTAAGTGTGATGGGCCAGAGGTCACCCTTCCACACCTGACCTATGAACACAAGGTGGGTCAAGAAAAAAGCCAAAAATTCCCAAGTTGAGCAGTTAGGTAAGAGCTGAGGTCATTTGCATACAAGGATTTAGAGAGGATGGAGATCAATTGAAACCGTTAAAATTCTTTCCCTCCCAAGTTTTATACAGTGAAAGTTCAATTTACACTTAAGCAATCTATTTGTTTAAAGCAATCGTTGGTTTCTTGAACAAATAATCCACTTATAATGATTTTAGCTAATGTTTGCCTGTTTGCCTAATTCACCTAAATGAAAAAAAAGTTTTAAGGAGATAGGTTGGTATTCTTTGACAAGAAGTATTTTACTAGTTTATGGAAAAATTTAAAAATTCACAAATATACTAAAATAAATTAGTCAATTCATTGGCTTCTGGTATGTTTTTGTATACTGTTATCTTTTCAACTCTCTTTGCCTCTTAAATCTTTATCTCAACACCTGCCACAGTTTCCTTCCTTTAATTTCCAATTTAGTTTTCTATTATGTTCAAAATATAAAATTACAATTTTCTTTTTCTCTTTTACTTTGGAATTTGGACCTTCTAGTCCATAACCCCTTTCTGTTGAAGATTCTTCAGCTTCCTAGGGCCAATACCAGTCTCTGCATATCATTTACAGTTTAGACAGAATCTTAGCTACACGTTGGAATTTTCTTATTTTTCTTTTATCTGCAAGAGAACCGTTGCCCTCACAGAAGACTCCAAATTGTGAGATTGATTGCCCATATTTTTCTGACTTCTTTTAGACTTGTCCAAAATTCATTCTGCACTCCAGCCTGACTAGTCCTAAATACCCTCTTTCAAAACAAAAAATCCCAATCTGCAGATTCCCCAAATTTTTCTCCCCACCTAATAAATGAGTGGAGTAATTGCTTCTATTGCTATGTGGGCTTTGAGGTATAACACTACTTCTAACACTGGCAATGGCATAATTATACTGCGCGGGGAACACCCAGCAGAGAAGTCCACAACTAATTTATCCTTACCCCTATTTTCTAGATAAGGCAAACAAAATTGATTAGGTTTAGTAAATTGCTCAAGATTGCATGGCTAATAATTAGCTTAATCAGGATGTGATCCCAGGCCAACAGGATATAATCCACTATGTATGAAGATTCCCTTATCTCCCCCATATTCCTCATATAGGCTACCTGGGACAAAATATTTATTCTAGATAATATAAATAGTGTTGCATGTTCTGCAAGCTAATTATCCTGAAATTTCCATGTACAAGTAACCTTCCCAGGTCTGAGGCTTACACTGGAAAGTCCAGATTCCCATGTCCCGGCATAAGACATCTGGAGGTGGCTGGTCTTATCTACTCTCATGCCAGATCTCAGGGTGTGAGCCTAGTTCTCTCTGTGGAATGATATTGCATCTACACTGAAAGCAAATAGATTAGGGGCCCAGTGTATCAACTGGAATACCCAGAAAGAATCAAGTACAAGCATTCAGTAGGGCAACTCTACTTTCTCTCTGCCAGCTGAGAAAAGTGAACTCCACCATTGATGTTTGTAGTTATTCTATTCATCTTCTTCTCAGCCAATCTCCTTTAAACACAATAATGCTACCATTCTCGACCAATTCCTTCTGGCCACATTTACTAAAAGACTGTTAGTGGTATATTCTTGGAAATTAAGACTTTAAATGCTACATAAGCAAGGAAAAGTATGCTATTCTAATTGCAAATAATTTCTTATGCATGATGGGATGCATCACTGTGCATTTTCAACTTACACAATGACCACACTATATCATGTCTTCAGCTATTTTATTCTCCACACAGAACTATTTGAAAAGGAAAATAAAATAAAATAAAATCATGAGTAAAAATAAAATGGAAAAATCACCAACATTACCGTAAGTGGATATCCAAATTTTTATTATGAATATATTTACACAATTGTTTTCTGTGTTATTGCCTACTCTTAGGAAATATTTCAATGAATGCCTGATATTCCACCAAGAATTAATATTGTATTTCACTCATCTCTTTCTTTATTTCTTGATATTTAGGTTGTTACTAATTTTTGCTTTTATTGTTACATATTTATGCAATTATTGAGTCATTTATGAAACCATTTTTGTGTTTAGTTTTAGAATCAAATTTCTAATTGAAAAATAACTAGGTCAATTGAAACAAACATTTTAAAGACTCATCATATATTAAAATGTTCTCATTGCTAAGGATGTTATTTCTCCCTAGTTAAAAATATATGTACTCAATGATTCAAGTCATTAAAAATGAGTCGGAAGTACAGATAGTATTATTAACATAAAAATATAATATTGAAGTCTATAGCAACCAAATGATGGCTAAAATGTTATATGTACATTTCTATGGGACAATATTTTGGCAGACACATTAAACACAACAGATTCTGAAAAAAAATTGTGTTCATCATCCACATTTATTTTTATATTTACTTGGGCAAGTTACATAAGTCCTTAAATTTTTCTAATATCAGCAGTTTGAGTGGTAATGGTTCTATCCAATAGTTGTGTTTTAAGAAGCAAGTGATATAACGATTTAAGGGCATAGTTAAATGTTAAGTACATAGTGAACGCTCATCAAATGTAAGCAATTTCCAGTGCAGTAGAGGCCCTGTTGTGTAGTGCTGAGAAGGCTATGCAGGGAGGCAGATTTTATTTTTATTACTAGAAATTACCAACTAGGATAACACTTTTTTGCTCCGTTTTTAGTTGACAGCTGTCCTCATTACCTAAAAATCGATTGCTTAGCAGCTGTTTCTTACACACACACACACACACACACACACACACACGATGATTTAATTTTCAAATGTCCAATGTTTTCCTTTTAACTACAAACTACTGGGGATAAATGCTACCTAATGTCCCTTACTCTTGTATTTGGACAATGCTACTTTTGGTGTCCTGCACACTCAAGTAAGAATTGTGAATTATGATTTTAAGACTCTATTTTTTTTTCTGGTACCAGGGATTGAACCCATGGACATTCTACCTCCAAGCTACACCCCCAGCCCTTTTTTAATTTTTATTTTAAAACAGTGTCTTACTAAGTTGCTGAAGCTGGCTTCAAACTTTTGATCCTCTTGTCTCAGCCTCCCAAGTACTGGAATTTCAGGCGTGTGCCATCACACCCAGCAGGACTCTACTCTTAGAACAAAAATTTAAATGCAAACATTCAATTCAGATCCTAAATAAGAATAGATTTTTTAATAATAGAATGCTTCCAAGGTTAAAAATGAAGTAAGTTTTCATGATAAATTCATCCCTTTACTCTCACTCCCTTTTCTACATTTAAATGTGATCTGAATGCTAGAATGGCTATGTGATTTTGAGGTTTGAGTTAGTTTAAGTTAATGTACTGTTTGGGAAGATGGCAGAGTAGTGGGAGTCAGCAATCTTGACTCCTTTACAATCTGGAATTTAAGCAGTGTGAGAACAATTAATCAGAGAGGTAGTGACAGAGAGAATGGGCTGAGACACAACCCTGGACAGTCAGAGACTTGGATGGATTCAGAATTCTGGTTACTGAAACAGAAAACGGAGATGAGGTTGATAATTGGGAAGCCTTACCAGGTTGGGTTGAGGGGAGGGGTATCAAAGAGAGAAAGAGGGAGAGGCAGAGCTGACAAACCTACTTCTGAAACAGGAGTAGGAAAGAAAGACCAAGTTAGGCCAGGGCAGGAGGTGAAAAGCCACTTAGTGGGTGGGAAGTGCACAGCTTATCTCAAATCGTTCTTCCCTTAACTTGCTTCTTGGACACTGGAAAACAATTATGGCCACTCATTTTTAGTTTGGGAAATGCAAAATGACACTGTAAAATCAACAGAAGAATGGGTAAAGAAAAGCGTGATTCTATTTGTGCAATGGAGTTTTATTCTGCCATAAAGAACAAAATGATATCACTTGCAGAAATAATGGATAGAACGGAAAGCATCGTGTTAATTGAAAAAAGCCAGACTTGGAAAGTCACGGGTCAATGGTTTATCTCCTATGTTGCAGCTAGACAAAAAGAGTAAAAATAAGAAAGGGGGCCTTACTGAAAATGGAAAGGAGACCAGTAGAGAACAGGAAGGAAGTGGAGGGAGGGGGAAGAGGAGTGAAAGGGGAGAGATGGGGGAGTAAACCTGGTCAAATGATGTTATGCGCATGTATGAATAAGTCACAATCACAGTATTATGTGTAATCATAATTCACCAATAAGAAAGTTAATATATGCCATTTATAAACACACATATATGTAAATATAATTAATGTGTATATCATTTTAAATTTATTTCCAAATATAAAATAAAATCCTACTGCTATTGTAATAAAAACATTTCAGGTTAGCACAAAGTAAAGACACTTATTTTTGTATTTATTATTTATTTCAGGGACACAGAGACCTTCTCCAGAAAACTAACAAAATCATGAGTTTGGGTATTGTAAATGTGTTGATTACAGAAGTCAAAAAATGCTATTGACTTTTATGTAGAAAGGCTTATTGTTATTACTTAAATCAGAAGAAAATCTCAATTTCACATCTCTAAAATAATTTGTTGAAACAGCCTGCAGAATATGAATGCTAAGAGAAAAAAATATCATATCAAACAAACAAACAAAACAACCATGCTGAATGTGGGGGGTTTGTGTATTGCCAAAACATTGCGGATGGAAATCCTAAATCCTGTTCCTTTGTGGCTCAATGAACCTCAGAGCTCCGCCTGCTCAGTGCTGCCCCTAGTAGCACCCTTTTCTTTGGGTCCCAGGGTGGTTCAGCGGGTCTCCCAGGTGGTTTCCCAGCCAGACTGAGAAAAGACATGATAGACTACTGACAATTCTGCCTGCAGAAGTTCTCCAGCTAGACAACTAAATCACGGTGAGATGTGCATGGTTTACTGTTTTTCAACAAATAAGGTAACAAAACAAGAAATAAAATTCTAAAACCTGTTTACCTAGTTACTTTGAATTAGCCTATGAAATCGCCCATCCTTAAGTCTTAACTCTGCCCCCCTGTCTTTTTCCTGAATGTGCCTTTACCTTCTAAACGGAAAGCATTCTTAGTGGGAGAGGCAGGTGCCTTTGAACATTTCTGTCTCTTTCTCTCTTTTCTCTGAAACATGATAGATATTCGAGACTGCCTGAAGAAAGTGAGTCCAAATCCACTGTAGATTGTGGAAGCGAAAATAAATCTCCATTTTGCAAGTCTCCAGCACCAGTGAGAACAAAATGAAAATAGCTAAATAACTCAATACATTGTCTTGCCTCCTAACTTTTATTTGTCCTACATCATGTTGTACATTTAAAAAGAATAATGTAGTAAACAGTGCAGATAATGGTAGGACCGTTTCCATACACAAGAACATAAAGAAAATATAGTCTCCGGATTGACTTGTAAAGATGATTTTCTTAATCAATGTTGCATTCCACAGGAAGGATAATGATATTTCAGAGATGAAGTAAAGAGCTTTCTGCTCGAAAGTATTTTCTTATCCACTTTAAGCTGCTTGAAATTGTTTCAGTGTTTGAAATTGTTTATAAAGGAGGACCATAACCATTAATATCCATACCATCATGCCTGCAGGAGAAATAGGTAGGGGTTTTGTTTGGCTGATAAATAATATATACAAACATTTCTTATTCACCCCTTTTTAGAAAATAGCTTCTAATAAGCAAATAGTGGCTTAGGGAGAACTACTAGAGTAAAACAGATATTAAAATGATTGCAGATGCAATGTACCTGGAAGAGTAGTGGTAAAGAGAGGAATGAAATCAAATGAAATGAAGACCAGACACAATAAAGCAAGCTTCCCTGCCCTCTGGGACCAGATTGGGCAGATCTTCGGATAAAAACAAATGCATACTGTAAGTGTACAATTTGTATTCCAACCATAGCAATCTTAGTACATTGCTAGTTACATCCTCAGAAGGTTTTGGGGTAACTACTCAGTCATTTGTTTAGAATTCCCTGTTTATCTTCTAAAAAAAATGGAGACTGTAACACTCATAAATTTCTTCAGAATCTACACATGAAAGCATTATATAACAGTTAAGCACTAATAATATCTATTAGCATAGGACCATTTACATTTACAAAGCTTTTGCAAACACTCTGAAATGTAAAAAAAAAATTGCTCAAAATAAATACAATGAAAAAATAAAACTGAAGCCTTCAGTATCCTTGGTAGTTTTCATAATTTTGTTTTTGAATTCTGGATAGACTGTCAAAAAAAAAAAAAAGACAGGCATCCAAAAGGTTTCGCCTTCACAATTTTACAATGGAATATGAGCTGCTTATAACTTATGAAAACGATGTCTTAATTTTGGAAAATTATATAGGTTATTTCTGTATTTTTTAATCAAACATCAACATCTCATTTTGGAATGAAAGTATTTTTGACTTCAGCGAATTCAGTTCATTCTGTACAATAGAATCAATAGTCCCTCTTTTGTTCTGAAAATGGAATAATAATTTTAAAACTAAAACAATTGTGACTACTAATGTTACCTTTTCATCCCAAGAAAATCACTAGGCAAGTTTCTGGTGAATGCATCGATAGTGAAATTGTTTGCAGGTTATTTTATATCTCGGTCATCGTGTTTACTAAATTTATATCTCCTTAATTTTTTTTCTCTGGAGTTTTGCCTTAGTTTTAAGTGTGAGATCTCCCACTGTTCAACAAAACCATCCCTAAGAGGCCCTTGACATTCCACATTCTGACATCACAGTAAATTGTATGTAAAAATTAAATAAGTAAAATATCCTTGGGCTGTTAAATGTGTGGTAATACTTTGCAGGCAACTACACTTAGTACAATAAGTGTGAGGTCTATTCTAAGAGTGAGGATAAGAACAATGACCATATATTAAATTACAAAGCTTATAAAATGATGATTTTTTAAAAAATTTTTAAATTTTCTTTTGGTGCTTGGGATTGAACCCAGGGACATTCTACCTCCAAGCTACACCCCCAGCCCTATTTTATTTTTTATTTTGAAACAGGGTCTCACTTAGTTGCAGAGGGCCTCACTGGAGGAGGCTGGCCACGAACCTGTGATCCTCCTGTCTCAGCCTCCCAAAGTACTGGGATTACAAGTGTGCGCCACCATGCCGATTGATGATATTATTTTGCTTAATACAAGATGCAGCAAAACAATCTCCAGAGTAAAAGTGTAACAATCTGTAGTGGGTTTTTTTTTTTGTACTTCAAAGATCTGTATTCAAATTTCTTTCTTTCCACATGATTATGCCTTTAAAACTACACATCCGTAGTTAGTTATACTTCAATGTTTTATTTATTTATTTATTTTTTTTGCAGTACTAGGGATTGAACCCAGGGACATTCTACCTCCGAGCTACACCCCCAGCCCTATTTTTTATTCTTTATTTTGAAACAGGGTCTCACTAAATTGCAGAGGGCCTCACTAAGTAGCTGAGGCTGGCCACGAACCTGTGATCCTCCTGTCTCAGCCTCCCAAGTATTGGGATTACAGGAATGTGCCACCACGCCCGGCTAGTTATACTTCAAAGTAAGGAATTCAAGACAATAATCCATTCTCTTTCCCTAAATATTTTTTTTAAACTGATTGGAACAAAATATGAGTAACAGCCTGGCCACAAGACCCTGATCCCAGATTCTAAGCACATTACTCTCTGTAGAAACTCCTCTGTGTCATATGTAGGCAGTATAGTTTTCACACCATCACCGGGACTCTGTTAGGCAGGGCCTGATCTTCATGGGCATATTCTTTTAAATTCACAAGTCTCTCTGGTTCCTGTGCAAATGCTGACTACATAGAAGTGACACTATGAACAAAGACCCAAAGTAGCCAAGATGAGCTCAGCCACAGATCAATTCTATGGCACTGAGAAAAAAAACAGCTTCTTTGGTTCGCATTTCCTAGGCATAAAATGAGTAGTTTACACAAACCTCAGTGGTTATCAAATTGGCTTCACAAAAATATAGTTTCCTGACCTTATCCAATATTAGCATCATAAAAAATAAAAATCACAGGAATATGGATTTTCTAGGAGCTACAAAAGTAAGTTTTGGATTTGCATTTGGAAACCAGGAGGCTAGATAATTCCTAGAGTCTCTTTCATTTCAACGACACTAAGAATGGATAAATACAAATAAGATAATGGCTGTGTTCTTTTAAATATCTGATTTTTTATTTTTATTTTTCAATACTGAGGATAGAACCCAGAGATGTTCTACTTCCATGCTACACCCTGAGCCCTATGTATGTATGTATGTATGTATGTATGTATGTATTCATTATTTATTTTGGAATAGGATCTTGCTAAGTTGCTGAGGCTCTCACTAGGTTGCTAAGGCTGGACTTGAACCTGCAAACCTCCTGTCTCACCCTCCCAAGTACTAGGGTTATAGGAGTGCACCACCACACCAGCCAAATGTATTCAACTTTATTGATCTTCTAATTTCTGTGTGCCAGATGACATCTTATGTATGATTTAGGTTGATTTGTGAATAGTATTTTACTTAAGTAATTCCACAACAGTGAACAGTGTTATTTTACTTGACATATCATAAAATCATGATCTACTTACCGAGATTCATGTGACTCAGATTGGTACAGCCAGTACTTATTCCCAAGGCTATCTGTAAGTATTTTGTTATTATTATATTGCACTGTCTTTCTATGATAAAATATGATGAAAACACTTGGGCCTTTGATATTACTGGAGTACCAAAAGTTACTGTGTAGATTATCAAAATGTCACACTCAAAATTTCTACAACCTGTCTTAGGAACATAAAGGAAATGACAGAGAAGGGAGGAAAAGTCAATTGTTTATCAAGACATATAAAAATCTGATATGATCTGCCTTTCTGAAAATTCAATTTGATCAGACATGATCCCTGAAAGATTGTCAGTTCATAAAATATTTAAGAATATCAACAAAAAATTAACAAAATTAAATTAAGTCAGTACAGTAACATTTTGATAAACTAGCCAATTACTGTTTTAGCTAAAGCCAATTCAGCCAGTTGCAATGGGTACTAAAAGCATAGTCAATATCCCTCTTTATTTCTCAGTAAGTCAGTAACCTCGCCTGTTTATAAATAAGTTGGTGAATAAAATTTAGCTAAAACTGTCCAACAACATAATAGCCAAAATCTGTTTCATTAATAGCACACACATATAACAAAAATATTTCCAAACTAGACCATACATAAGCCATGTTTCTTTCTGTGCCTGACTTATTTCATTTAACAGAATGCTCTACATCTTTTTATTTTTATCTTAAGAATAAGAAGCGATATGCTAATGTAAACTGATCCAGTATGCCTAATCCAATGCTATACCCACTTTCTACCCTTGAAATCAGCTCTACAGAACCTATCCTTGCCAAGGCCACTATAATTAACAGACTTTTTAAAGTTATTATTCAAGGATACAGGAAAGGACTACTGTAGGAACAGAAAACACTGGAGTCACAAGCAATTTTCAAGGAGTACATGTATAATATTGAAAGCAAAGAGAAACTAACACAAAGTCGATAATGACAGTACCTTTTAAAAGTTCATAAGGGATGGTAGATATGGAAATGAGGCACCTACAGTGGATTCTGGTCCCTCATAATTCATCTGCTATATCTTGCAAAACTCCCTTAAATTTTCTAGTCTTTGGCAATCTTCTATTTTTTTGTTTGTTTGTTTGGTTGGTTTTGTTTATATTTATTTTATCATGGCAGTATAATTTGGAGAGGATAACATGTATATAGATGGATTTAGCATTCGAACAGAAAGCCAGAAACCAACTTTATGTGCTTCTACAACTTAAGCCAGGGGTAGAAAGTTATAATTGAATAATTGAGAGATGGGCAGGTTTAACTTTAAGAGAGCCCGTTTTTAAAAATGCTGACATTTCAATTTTAATTAATGGTACATGGTTTCTCTTTATCCATTGTATCTCACATTTTATTAATTCAATAAAAGTATGTTATTAACATTTTGGGAATATTGCCACATGTGGCAATATTCAGGGAAACTTGTGCCATCTTCCAGTTTTATTGTGTCATCCGGAAAACAGCTGAACATTAACCTTTGTGTATTTCTCAAAATGTGCATTTTATTTATGAGAGTTTCTTTCACTATTATTCCTATTAGATGTATTAGTAAGTTTTTCAAGTCTAAAAAAATGCATTTTAAGTTTACTTGACAGCTATCATCTAATAAAAATGAGATATTCATATACACATATTTTCAAAAATAATTAAAAATAATAGGACTAATCTGCCTTTTAAGTAGACAGATAAATAATTTCCTAAGTAAGAGAAAATTCAGACCTCATATTGTTTTATATATTATTGTTGAGAATACATCATCCATGAGAAAACTTTTATTTGCTTCTACAATTTACATTTTTCCATTATTGGAAAAGGTACAGGGATTTCACCATATATTAAAATCTTAATTTTTATTTCTCCTGAGAACCAAACAAAAGCTTATTAAGTCCTCAGTAAAAAAAATACAGATTTAATATTGCAGCAAACTCTTTTACATTCACATATGAAATAAGTAATTATATAGATTATAAAATTCCCAATACATAAAACTATTTTAGATATCAAGAGTTATTTTGCTCAAAGTTGCATGGTCAGTTTTTATATAAAAGTGAGTTAATAATTTTTCTTTTAGATTTGCTGAATAACTCTAAATAAATAATTTCACTTTAATAAGACTTTCACTAACAGTAGATAACTGCAATGAGGCCAACCATCATGAATGGTAAATTTATTTTTTTAGCCCAAATAGAAGCACCTCTTACACCAAATTTATGGCTTAATAAAGATGTTACTTTTCCATTTTTATTATAGCATTTTAATGGTAGCTAAATATGCCAATAAATGTGTATGAAAGCATGTATTTATCATTTTTAACATACATTTGCTGACATTACTAAGTATCAATTGATGTTAAATATAGGAAGATCAAATTTTAACTATCTAGCAAGGAGAATTTTGGTTCTCAGTTCAACTAAAAATATGTTCATCTACAATAAAATTCGCTTTCCCAAAACAACATTATAGGTCTTATTTTTAATTTTATCCTTAATTTTTCCTATAATAGTTTAAGAAAATTAGTTAAATGCACATTGAACTTTAAACTTTTAAATGTAGGATGATTATTACTCTTTCATATCTCATACATACACAAATATATATGTTCAGTTTGTCATTTTTTGAACCTCTAAGATATTCTTCATTATTTTTACATAAAAACATAAGGGAAGAGCAGATGGAAAGCAAAAGGAAGAATAGAAGCAAGGACTCAGCCTAAATGAAGAAATTATATGTTTCCAGTTTTTTCATATCAATTTCAAATTAAGTGATTTTACTCATGTTCAAGAGGGTCTGTAAGTCATCTACTTCTCAGAACAGAATTATTAGGAATTTGAAAAGAAATAGGGGAGATGATCTAAAAGTTTATTATGGAGAAATGAAACAGTTTGAAAGAGGAAAGAGTTTCACTTCTTAAGTCAAATGATTTTAAAGTAATTGTTTAAAAGACAACTGTTTAGAATTTGGACACATGATCCATCAGATCATTATTGGAACAACATTTACACTCATTGCTCTGTTTGATAGTTTTTGTTTGATCTTTGAATTTCTTACTTTCAGACTAATTAATGCGGTGATATTTTTCCCAGCATCTTCCCTCAACTGTACCTATAAGGTTCCCTTCTGTTTATATATTCAATCTTGAGAAAGGTACATAATTAAGGAGTAATAGCTCCCAGAGAAGATTTTAATATTATTTTTCTTAAAACAGGTATTAGTGCCATGAGGGACCCATTCTAAACCTGCTTCTGAGTTTTTAATTGTTGTGTTTCAGCTATATGAGTATATTCATAATTTTCAGTTATATTTACAACCTTTTCCCTTTTTACCTTTTGAAGTATCAACTAATGGTATCTAAAAAGACATTTGGATTTTTAAGATGAGTTAGAGCATACAATGTTTCATTTGAAATGCTCCCATTCACCTCTTATCCATAAACTCGGGGAGGGGGGAGGGTATCCACCTGTCACAGAGAAGCATAATTTAATACCCAGATTTTGAAATATATTTGAGGTAGTGAACGCTGTAATATGCACGAGAACAACAGCACAAATATGACATTTTATAGCATTGGACTGTTTTAATGCTTCATATTTCTTTCTTTTTTTTTTTTTTGCGGTACTGGGGATTGAACCCAGGGGCGTTCTACCTCCGCGCTACGCCCCCGGCCCTATTTTTTATACTTTATTTTGAAACTGGGTCTCACGAAGTTGCAGAGGGCCTCACTAAGGAGAGAGAGAGAGAAAGAGAGAGAGAGAGAGACAGGGAGAGAACTGAGGCTGGCCGTGAACCCGGATCCTTCGCTCTCCGCCTCCCAAAGTACTGGGATTACAAGCGTGCGCCACCACGCCTGGCTCCAACACTTCATATTTGTCTAAACAGTATCACCTGTTCATATGTTTCTCTTACATCTTACACACATTCAAAAATGTATGCATCAGAGACAATTCATATGTAAAATCCAAACTTGATCTATTTATTTCATGTAACCTATTTTGTCACAATTCGTTTCTAATCATGGTGTTCCACCTGGGGAGGCAAGCTAGAAACACCTGACAAATGCTTAAACACTTTTCTACCTTTTGGCCTTGTATCCAATCAGTTTATCAAATCTTTTCTGTTCTACCCGATAGATTGATAGATCTATCTTCATTGTTTTCACATTTTCCTCTCTCCATTATTGGCAATATTTTTATCACTGGGTCAGTGGCCTTGTGGTCTCACCTCCTACCTCTCCTCACGCTCACCCATCAGTCTGTGCCTGTTAGTTCTCTGCTCAAAACCCGATAATGTACCTCAGTGGCAAACCCCATCGGTGACTAAATTTTCAACAAGAGAAACGTCGAAACATGCTATTGCAGAAGTTAACGTAACGTGGACGAGCATGCTTGGCTTGGCCTCTGCGCCTCTGTGAATGCCATTCTCTGTGTTTACATCATTCTATCTTCTACCTCGTACCACTCTGCACATGGACCAATGGAGATTATAGATTCCTGCTTCAACATTCAGGCCAGATGTTACCTCTTTTAGAAAAACTTCCAGTTTTTCTAAAGAACAACTTTCCAGTTGTTTTCTTCTTCCATAGAAATACAACCTTTTCTTGATTTTTGTTTTTAGCTAGACACATGAGATCCTGGAATAGATACTCTGTTTCCCAGTAGACATCCTTGAAGTGATATGTGGCTATCAGAAGACATATAGGGCAATCAAATAGGGCACCTTTCTTAGAGGATGTTTGGTACATGTCCCTTGCTCCCTTTTCATGGACCCTTCTGCTGTCTTGATATCTGGAACTTGTACATGAGGACAGCAACAAGCGCAAGATGACAGGTACTTTAGCAATGGCCTTATGTGGAGGAAAATGGGCATTAGAATAAAGAGTTGCAATGGGTCTGGTACTTGGAAGTACATGAGAGCTAGAGACAATGTATGAACCCAGTTCTATTTCTCTCTGTACTTCTATGTGTGTGAAGCAGAAATAAAATTCTTTCCCATAAAATACACTGATAATGTAGAATCTCTTCCACATGCGGCTGAACTTAATAGGAAGATTGACTCGATTCCAAATTGTTACATTTATTTCCTCAAAAGTCCTGTTACCATTCACACATTCTCTTATAAAATATACTGCGTTGAATTTGAATTGTTTGTTTGCATAGTTTTCTGTGTGCTCAAACTATTGTGAGAAGTTGAAGTGCATTTCAATAATTAATGTGTTTACTTACTCTTATACTTATTTAAACATATCTCTTCATTCATCTAAACACTTATTGAACATTAGACACAATAATAAGTGTGAGGGATAAAGATGACTTATTATACAGCTTACCTTTTTTGTTATTGTCTAGCACGCTCTCTTACACATAAAAGGTGCTAAGGAAATCTTTATTGCATGAATACATCATATGCATGCCTCGAAGATTTTGAAGTTGGTTAGTCTAACGTATTTATACTATAAGGCCATTCAGCATAATTGGTACAGCACTATAAAAGTAGCTATTAGCCAAATTGCAGGGCCGTCATCCCATAGTAAGTCAACACAAAATCAAAGAATGTAAAAAATAGAGTCATTTGCAATACTGTCTAATCTGGTGTAAAATTACCGTGCAATTATTAAGCAATTTTAAATATAACTACTATAATGCTTCCCCCAACTAGAAAATACAAAATTAAAGCAATCATTTCTATGAAGTTTAAAGTTATATACCATTATCTCACTTAAATATCAATTTAAGAAAAGAAATATGCCAGGCATGGTGGTGCACACTTGTAATCCCAGTACTTTGGAAGCTGAGACAGGAGGAAGGCAGGTTTGAGGCCAGCCTCAGCAACTTAGCAAGGCCATCAGGAACTTAGTGAGACCCTGTTTCAACACAAAAAGAAATAAAAATGGGGCCGGGGTATAGCTCAGAGGTAGAACACCCCTGAGTTCAATTCCCAGTACTGCTGAGAAAAAAAAAAAGAAAGAAAAACAGGTGAAAATGTTTAAAATTGTTGCCAAATCTAATTAAGATAAGTTTTTATTCAGTCTTGTATATGGAGTAACTTTCCCACAATTTTCTCTCTGGAAGAGATCCCATATAGATTGGATCTTTATCTCCACTCAACAAAATTATACTGGTCTCTGTATCACTCAGCTTCACATTGCTACAATGAAGTACCTGAGGTCACTTACTTATTAAGAGAAAAGGTTCATCTAGCTCACAGTTTTGAGGGTTCAAATCCAAGATCAGGCTGCTCCATTGACTGGGCTTCTGATGAAAGCCAAGCACAGCAATTGCAGGAACACATGTTGGAGTGAGTGTTGAAATCAGGAGTCAAGAAGCAGAGGGAGAGAGGGAGTGGGAGGGGTCCTATAATCCCTTCTGAGAGCACATCACCAGTGCCCCCCCCAGACCTTACCTCTTGAGGATTACACCATCAACACCAGCCTGGGAACCTGCCCTGTAACAACACATGGGCCTTTGGGGGTACTCAACAGCTAAACCATGTCAGTCCCCTTATAGATTGGACACTCATGAGAAAGCCTAATTGGAGTGAAAAAATACCAAGGTGGTGTGTGTTGATGATCTGGTCCAGGTGCCTTCTTAATGTACCTAACCTAAGGGATAGTTAACAACAACAGCAAAAATCTGGTCAAAATGCGCATTTAAGAGAAGATCATTATATGTAATCGTGATTAGATTTGAGTCAATTAATGGAATATAAATGGTACCAATTCACACCCTTATAGTTAGGTAGGAATTCT
The DNA here is from genome assembly GCA_004027185.1 of Glis glis. Taxonomy (NCBI): domain Eukaryota; kingdom Metazoa; phylum Chordata; class Mammalia; order Rodentia; family Gliridae; genus Glis; species Glis glis. The sequence goes on from PVJS01009236.1 coordinate 33,144, forward strand.
ATCTGTGTTTATCCATCTGGCCAGTTAAATAGGGAAGTGAGACGCGGCCGATTCACTGGAGAAGAAATCTTTTGAGCAGCTGGAAATATATAAAGAAATAAGAGCAGGCTGGGAAATTGAATAATGGAGTTTTGGGCATGGAAAAGGAAGTTTTTGAATATTGAAAAGAGAGGGAGAAGTGATGGTGCACAACTGTAATCCTGGTACTTGGGAGGCTAAGATAGGAGGATCGCAGGTTCCAGACCAGCCTCAGCAACTTAGTGAGGTCCTCAGCAACATAGTGAGACCCTGTTTCAAAATAAAAAATAGAAAGGACTGGGGGGTGAAGATTGGAGGAACAATGCTCCTGAGTTCAATCCCCAGTACCAAATATATATATAAAAGAGAGAGGAGAGGAGAGGAGAGGAGAGGAGAGGAGAGGAGAGGAGAGGGAGACAGACACAGAACAAGAGAATTCTCAGCTATCCTGGTACTGATGTTAACTTTCTTGTTTGAATTATTTGCTAGCTAAAGGACAATTTTTCATTTATAACGCCAGATTAAGTACTTTAGATTATTAATACCATACACAGAGAAGTATGCACTTTATAATTACATCTACATTATCTCATTCTGATTCTCATTACAACATAAGAAAGTCCATTCCCAGTCTTGAAGTAAACACCCAGGTTAATGATTTCACCCCCATTTTACATAAGCAAATTACAAAGCTTCTACCTATCACAGATCACACACTTTATAATTATTGACTCACTAAGCATTGCTATTAAGATCATATGTTCCTATCCAATTTACAGATGAGATTTATTATAAAGTGAGATGTGTCTGGCTGTAAAAAAAATATAAAGCGAAATTTAGGGTCACTGTGATATATATGTTTTTTTAATATTTTGGATTTGTCCAAAATGTCACAATAATTCCGATGTTTGAGGAGAGGTTTATGGAAGAAAGTAGCTATCCATAGAAACATGTAAATGAAAGATGGGTGCTAATGAGTCAATGAAGTGAGAATGCCCACTTTTAACAGTGGAAAAATACAATAAAAAGAAGCCAACTTTCATGCTGCAGAGAGCGAGATCGAGTGGGTTGGAAAGTGAGAAGAGCTGCAGGAGGGAAAAAGTAGGGGACATGTTAAAAATAAACATGGACTGAACTTGATGTGAAGGCAGGGAGGAGTGCAGTGTGAAATTTTAGATGCTGGGAATCTCACAGATTTGTCAACCAGGTACCACTCTGTCTGCAGCAGAAGGGTAACTCTTCACCTTCCTTTTACAAAGTGGAAGCCTTTTGTTATTTTTTAAAAATTGTTTATTCGAGCTATCTGAGAACACTTATAACCAAAGAGAACTGTCTCGGCCATTTTCCTCTATTTTATTTTGTGGGTGAGGCCAACATTTTATGCAAATTTTCCATAAAAGTAAATTCATTTTAAGCAAAGTGACTTTGTCTGTGGGGACACAGGCTGTTGTTATGTCATGTGCATCGATAATGTTTTATCAGCTTCCTCTAATTGAAATAGATAGGTCTCGTATCACTGCTCTACACGCTAAGAAACAGTTATTACCTGATTCAAAATTCATATTTAAGGAGCATAATGGAGCTGGAAGTGGAAGTAGCACCTATAATCATAGTACTTGGGAGGCTGGGATGGGGGGATCTCAGGTTCAAGGCCAGCCTCAGCTACTTAGCGAGACCCTCAGCAACTTAACAAAACCCTGTCTCCAGATTAAAAAATAAAAAGGGCTGGAGGTGTAGCTCTAGGTAGAACACCTCAGTACCACAAAAAATAAAAATAAAAATAAATAAATTAAATAAATAAGTAAAAATAAAGAGTGTAATTGGAATTTTACCAAAGAGCAATGTGGAATACTTTTTCCAATCCAGTTTTGGCATGACTTATAACATTGATCATACTTCATCAACTATTTAAATAGCAAATATTTGTGAGCCAATATTTTGTGGTAAGAAAGGAAATAGTGTTGGAGTCAGAATACCTGGATTTAAAATCATGCCTGTCACTTTTTAATTGTGTAAATGTCCATCGTTGGCTTCAACTCTCTTGCTTCAGTCTCTGTATCTTCCAGAAAGTGATGTCAAGGGTGAATTACCCATCATGCTACCAGAAAAGCATGAAATGGAAACTGAAGTAAACTCAGGCACGTAGTAGGTTCTCAACAAAAGTGAGTGTTTCTCATCAGACTGAGGCAAGAAGGGAATAGCATGCTGCGTCCTACTTTTATTGAACTTAAGGTGCTATTTTTTTGAAGATTTTCACTCACTCATACTGCACTTACGGTTTTTCTCCAACAGAGGAAGTGAGAAATCACCACCACCCAGTGAAGGAGCCCATCATCTAGAACCATGCCCAGTGTTGATGCCTGACTCAGTCCAGTCTCACTGTTGTCTTTTCTTCCCCTTCTCACTTTCTCTATTTGACCCATGTGGGCTAAGATGACTCTTCCCTAACTTAGGTGGGTGGTCTCTTCTGGAAACACCAAAATAAATGAGAGTATTATAATCACACCAGGAAAAAAAACTACTCAATCGTTCAGTTATTACTGACTTAATCTTTTCTCCATATCATGATGTCCCATCTTCCAGTTAAGTCTCTTCCATCCCCACAAACACTTTAAGGCAGACTTTTCTTCTACAAATGTTGCCTTAACGGTCTTAATATAACCTATGGACATGGACAAAAAGAAGTCTAATACAGTGGACCCTCTGTATCCATGGGTTCTGCATCTACAGATTCAACCAATCACAACTCAAAAGTATTTTTTTAAATTGTGCCTGCAATGAACATGTACAGGCTTTTGTCTCTTGTCATTGATCCCTAGGCAATGCATTATAGTGACTGTTTATATAACATTTACATTTAGTAGGTATTATAAGTAATCTAGAGACAATTAAAGCAAACAGGAGGATGTGTATGGCTGTGTGCAAATTCAATGCCATTTTATGTAAGGAAGTTGAGCAGCCTCAGATATTGCTATCCATGAGAGTCCTGGAATCAACCAGTCATAATTACTAAAGGATAAATATATATATTCACATTCACACAGTTTTACTGGTTGATCCTTCAGCTTTTATATGTTAAATTTCCTTCCAATTTTTGTTAAACTTAATGAACTTACATTTCTTCCTTATTTGCAAATGCTACCTCATTGAGTAATAACCTTTAGAAGTCCCCAGATCAAGCTGGGCATGGTGGCACATGCCTGTAATCCCAGTACTTGGGAGGCTGAGACAGGAGGCTCACAGCCAGCCTCAGCAACTTAGTGAGGCACTCCACAAATTAGTGAGACCTCGTTTCAAAGTTTCAAAATAAAGAATAAAATGGAGCTTAGGATGTAGCTCAGAGGTAGAATACCCCTGGGTTCAATCCCCAGTACCACAAAAATTAAATTAAAAATTAAAAATAAGTAAATAAAGGGCTAGGGGTGCAGCTCCTGGGTTCAATCCCCAGTACCAAAAAAAAAAAGAACAAGTCCCCCAGATCATAGGTGTAATGCTTATTGTTTTTGTTTTCTCTCATTTACTCTTCTGATTATTTTTAAACTGATTTCATGTATTCCTGGAACTGAATGAGGTCTAAATATATACCCAAGCTATAGTGGATCGATAATGTATATTATACATACCAACTAACCAGATTTCATACCGAGGCTGAAGAGTGTGAAAATCCCCATATTCATCAAATATCTTTACACAACTAATAGATACTAGAGATGGCAAGCATATGGATAAGAAAAATTGAGAGCTATACATCTGGGGACACGTGGTTTATGATTCCAGAGAAGAAGTATACAACCCTAAATCTCAGGCTGGTGGGCAGATGAATGTCCTGAAAATTACTGAGGAAAGTCTTACCGTGCTGGAATCGGTTCTGAGATCCTTCCACCTGCCCAAAGAACAGTGAAGAAGAAAAGACTATGTGTGTGGTGCTGGACATGTAAGCACAGGTTAGGGATGATGAGGTAGCCATGGAGCGACCAGGCTGGAAATTGAATCTAGAAAATACAAGAAGGGAGCCAGTACTAAATAATGAGATGGCAAGAATAGGAGCAATATAGAAAAGTGTTCCAGCATGACTCTAGAGCCAATTATAAAGGGACCATTGTGTTTACTGTAATGTTTACTGTAGTGTGTTGCAGTGGAGATAGGAATAGGCAAGTGCAGCCTTAGAATACCCAATGGGACAACCAAAGTATCTTGCCAGCAGTTTCTTTCTTTCTCAGAAAGGATGTAATTAAAGTAACACTATGTAGATTGATTCTCATATCTTTTCCCTTTGCAGGGCATCATTTCAGGAAACTAAAGGATACCACTGACTTAAGCAAGGACAGAGGACATGTGTCCATTAGACTTGTATTTCAGCATCTCTAAAAAATCTACATTTGCCCAGGGAGAACAAAGATGAAGGATGTCCAGAAACGTCCCTCCATCAGACTTTCTGAGTTTCCTAAGAGAATCATAAAGACCAACTGAACATTAATTCTGATGCATCCCTCTTTTAATATTACTATGTGTTATTATATTTCAATATCATTTTGTGCCTGTTATGTCTGGAAATGATCTCATTACTTAGAAAGTCAGCTTTTCTTGTATTGTCATGTGAAATCAATTTTATAATTGAAAAATCCATGAGTCCTCTATTGTATCTCTAAGACAATCTTCAAGAATAGCAATAACTTTTCTGCTGCTTCAATTACTGGCAGATACCTCCTGAAAATACCTCCAGTAATCGCTGGTGTGTTAGTCTCCACACTTTCTCTATCTGTACTCTTACTGGTATTAAATTTTTGAGCAATAATCCTATATGAGTATCAAAAGATAGAGATTATGCATTCAAAACACAAATATGAGGGGAATTTATAAGCAAAATCTTGGCGAGAAAATTGTTTCCAGTCTCTGATCTCTCACTATCCTATTGAGAGATATGCTTGGGCTTATCCTCTGACAAAGGAATTCAGTTTCTACCACCTTGGAAAGTAGAGTAAATGAATGTTATTCATGGATGGTCTGACTATATTGGGAACCCCAGATCCAGACAATAGAGGCTACAGTCTGTTTTCTGACATCTTTTATCTGGAGGAATAGGTTAAACCACTGGTTTCAACCCAAGACTTTTCTACTCTCCCTGCCAAATCACTTCTTTGAAGGAGCACTAGCAGATCCCTCCATTGGAAACACAGCTTGCTCTTACAGAGAAAACTGGTGGGATACAACTTTCCATAGCATAAACCAAAGCGCAGTGATGCCAACATCTCCACTGTGAAATTGTATTGTGAGTAGAGCATTAGCTAACATGGAAAATTGTTATTAATTTTGCTAGATGTGCAAATGGCATTGTTATTATATCGATAAATGTCCTCAATTTTAATGATGTTTACTAAGATATTTAGTAATAAAATATCCCGAGTCTGTTATTATGCTACAACACTTTGGCAAAAAAAGACAAAAAAATTAAGCAGTATGGCAAATGTAAATAGTTGTTTAAATGCAGGTGTGTTCACTATTTGATAACTCTTGATTATCTGTGTAACAATGTATCATAAAATACTAGTAACCATTCTCATGCAATCCCTATGCACCTTCATAAAACTCAATAATTGGAAAGAGAAATGGCTATGATGGCAAGACCTTCCTTCCCTTCCTTCCTTCCTTCCTTCCTTCCTTCCTTCCTTCCTTCCTTTTTCTTTCTTTCTTTCTTTCTTTCTTTCTTTCTTTCTTTCTTTCTTTCTTTCTCTTTCTTTCTTTCTCTCTCTCTCTCTCTCTCTCTCTCTCTCTCTCTCTCTTTCCCTTTCTTTCTTTCATTTTTGGTGCTGGGGATTGAACCTAGGGGAATTCCAACTCTGAGTCACACCCCCAGCCCTTTTAAAAAATTTTTTGAAACAGGTTTTCACTAACTTGCTGAAGGTCTCACTTACTTGCTGAGGCTAGGCTCAAACCTGTGATCCTCTTGTCTTAGCCTCCCAAGTACTGGGATTACAGGTGTGTGCCACTATGCCTGGCTAAGACTGTTCTTTGTCCCTGGAACCTTTACTATCTTGGTAGAGCTTTTCCTAATGGTTACCTTCTTATTAACCTTTAATTATAGCAAGATTGATTTCCCAGTCCAGATACCTGAACTCTTTCCCATAATAGGCCATTTTACTCTTTTTTCTCTATGTTTGCCCCAATCATCTGCTCCCCATGTACATTTGTGGTAACAGTTGTCAATATGTTACTGCACTTTTTTGGATGGATAGGACAGGTGGGACATTATCATCACAATTTTCATAGAGAATACTGAAGTTTTTATTTTCTCTAACACTGTGGAGGGTAGAAAAGAATTCAAGCTTGTCTTAAAGCATAAAATATTTTTAAATATTTTTAGAAAATGAAGACAATGCATATGCACATAAACTTGTAGCTAGTGATATAAAGCAATGTGCACATATATCAAACGGATATTATATTTAAAGTAGCCGTTTAACTACCATAAACTAGGTATAATAAGAAGTAGAAAGAGTTTTGGTATTTGACATGTATTCTTGGAATCATTTGTATAATATTTTACAAAGTGTATGGAGGAAGAAAAACTGGAGTAATCATTGAAGAAGTTCCCAGCTATTCAACTTAAGACCGACATAAAGAATAATATCATCAGTATAAGAAAAGGTGTGCACAGAAATTTATAACTTTTGACAAACTCTTCCTTTGAAGACAAATAATGGCGTGTCTTGAATGGCAATAGCTGCTTTGCTTTTTTAAAAAAAGAATTTTACATTCATTGTAAGCCAAATTGAGATAATTCACACTCAGCAGACAGAATCAAGAGCGAGAAAAAAGCCCTCCTTTGAAAAAAAATCAATTAATGTTTTGGAGTCTTCACAAGAAAATACATACTAATTTGTTGCAAAATAAAGATTTTAAAAATAGAGACTCTGCCTGGCCAATATCCTGTAGTAATAACTGTAAATATGTGAACATATCTTCACATCAATTTTTCTCTCTTTCAGCTCTTTTTGTTCTCAGTACAAAGTGACTTCTTTTCCTTTTTGAGATTTAGTATGTCAACCACAGCCTGCTCAGTTACACAAAGATGCCTGGTTACTTGAAAGACTTTGATACGTCTGTGCTATTCCCTGTGTGCTGACATATGTCTACTAGAAACAGAGAGAAGGGACTTCAAGGATGAGCTCCACTCTTTGCAGTAATTGGTATTCCAGCCTGCTAGTTCAGATGGATTATTGTTAGTGTGATAGGCAGCCAACATTAATGTCAAATTAACATAAACTATAAGGATGGCAGTATGCTGGAATTTGCATAATTTTCATCAGAATCTAAAGGCTTTTGAAATTGATTCTCAAGGACTAATAAAGACATATTAGTTTACTTACTCTAACATTTTTGGGATGTTATTTAAAATGTCACATTCTAATTTTAAGTCAGTGATCTGCAACTTAGGATAATGGACAATATATGAATTTTAGACATAAATTAAATAATTTATGTGAAAATACTATCCCTCATAGTTATTAATAAGACTGTGCATGGGCAAAAGAGCACCATTTAATTTTTTTTTAAATACGATGCTTCTCACCCCTTGTTAATTTCATTCTAGAATTCATGATGCACATTCTCGGGTGCCTTACCACAGAATGTTAATGGTTCTATCCCAAGGTCTTCAAAACCCTTGTCATATTAGCGATGTCATTCCCAGGAAAACTTTTCAAGGAATTAAAAAGTATTTAGATTTTTAAAGCTTTGTTCTGTTCTGTTGAAACACAGAAGTGTGTGGAGAAGACCTTTGTCAGGTAAGCATTGAATTTGCCCATCCTTGGCCTATTTTGTTTTGGAGTTGTTCCTCAAAGAGTTTATCAATGTGTCTACATTGAGGTTGAAACACGAGCTTTTCAAAGCACAGAGACTCCTTTCTCTTTATGTCTTCTGCCAAATCGAGTTGCGCATTCTCCAAGTCTTCCATATGTTTTTTGTTAGCCCAACCATATGGTTACCAGATGACATACCTACCACTATTCGAAGCACCCTGATACCTAGTCACAAAACTAAAACTCATATTTGAGGATGCCCCTTTCCATTCTTGTCCCATTTCCTTCAGTAATAGAAACACAATTATACTTGCTTAAAATGGGGAGGAGAATGTCCTATTCAGTAGACCCTGTTGTGCCCTGTTGGCACTTTATTTCTGTATGTGTGTTTAAAATGTCATCAGTTGAATATATATGCAATGTGACTAAGGAGAACTCAGCTTTCTCTGAACTAAGGAAGGGATACACTAGATATTTACACACATTTTAGATGAGTTAACTCCAGGGAGGAAACCTCAATCAGTATTGGAAAGTTAGATAACATGTCTAGGGATCATATGATTGACCATGATTTTCTATTGCAAATACTTGTCTGTTATTAATAATAAATACCTTAAGCTTATATAGGGACAGCTGAGAGGTAAGCTTATCTGTTTGGGGATCCTTTCAGAACTTTGCCTTTGGGGAAAATGTAGTCATTTCTAGTTCTAGCTTTTTGTTGTAGTAGCTGTGAGCCCCGGCCAGCTCTGTACTATTTTCCTGATTTGTCATTGTTTCAACTGGATTAAAAAGTACCTGTGATGCCTCCTTTCAATAATGACTGGGGACTTCTGGCAAGAATCATGTTGCATTCTTCATTCTGAGATCACACACACACACACACACACACACACACACACTCAATTTTTGAATGAGAGGAGGAAACATTTAAATCCCTAGATGCTAAGGGGGCAGCACATGAAAGGCAACAGCAAACATGTTCTTTCTGAAGGTGAGGGTTTCCCTGTGGAAGGCAAAAATTATGTGTTTGTAGCAATTGTGCTATGCATCAGAATACAAACTTTAAGTAACTAGTGGGTAACGCTGTGAGCAGAATTCTGTATTAAATATTTTGGTTCAGAGAGGTGGGGAAGACGAGTCTAAACAAAGGCCCATGGAGAACACCTGGTTTAAAAAGAAATTATACAAAAGAATAGCAAGAATGATAATACTATTGGGTGATAATGGAGAAGAGGCAGAAGGAGGATGAGCATTTACTAATTTTTTAGTTATTTCTCCATATGAAATTAATGACTGATTTTTCTAGGTCTGTGAAGAATGATATTGGTATTTTTTTTTTTTTTTTTTTTTTTTTGCGGTAGCAGGGATTGAACACAGGGGCGTTCTACCTCCGCGCTACGCCCCCGGCCCTATTTTTTTTTTATGCTTTATTTTTGAAACCGGGTCTCACGAAGTTGCGGAGGGCCTCGCTAGGTAGGTAGATAGATAGATAGATAGAGAGAGAGAGAGAGAGAGAGAGAGAGGAGAGGGGAGAGAGGAGAGAGATAGATCGATCGATCGCGTGCGCACATGCGTGCTGAGGTTGGCCACGAACCCAGATCCTCTGGTCTCCACCTCCCAAAGTACTGGGATTACAAGCGTGGGCCACCACGCCTGGCAATATTGGTATTTTGATAGGGATTGCATTGACTCTATACATCACTTTTGGCAGAATGGCCATTTTGAGGATATTTATTCTGCCTATCCAAGAGCAGAGATTTTTCCATCTTCTAAGATCTGATTCAACTTCTTTCTTCAGTATTTTATAATTTTCATTGTAGAGGTCTTTTACCTCTTTGGTTAGGTTTTTCCTAGGTATTTGATAGGTTTTGAAATTATTGTAAATGGAATTGTTTTCTGGATTTCTTTCTCAGTGGATTCATGGTTGGTGTATATGAAGGCTACTGATTTTTTTAGGTTGATTTTGTATCCTGCTACTTTGCTGAATTTGTTCATCAGCTCTAGCACACTTTTGGTTGAGTTTTTTGGGTCTTCTAAATATAGGATCATATCATCTGCAAATAATGATAATTTTAATTCTTCTTTTCCTATTTGAATTCCTTTGATATTCTTCTCTTGTCTTATTGCTCTGGCAAGAGTCTCAAGGACTATATTGAAAAGGAGTGATAATAGTGGGCATCCTTGTCTTGTTCTTGATTTTAAGGGGAATTAATAATAAGATACTAATAAAATGTGTGAAGAAGTAAAAGATAATAAACAAAATCTTAGTCACAAATTGTCAGTTGAACAAAAATGCAAGTATTCTTTAATATCAGAAACAACTACACCCCAAAATGAGGAAAATTGATTGTGTAGTGAGTAAATTACAACATGTAAATAGAAAATATGATGGAATTCAAAACAAAATTCAAAACAAAATTGTGAAATTCAAAACAAAAGTGTGATGTCGATAAGTGTTAGCAGGGTAAACTCATCCTTTAAAAATAGCTTCACTTTAGATCTAAGCAAAACACAGACCTATGCTTTATAAAAGACACATGAAAGGTAATTCCTAAAGCCGAAAAATAATATAGTGGGGAAATGTGCCTAATGCAAGTGCAAGTAAAAAGAAAGCAGAATTGTGACTTTAATATTAAACAAGGCAGAATTCAGGCTAATGTCTGCTACATGAGATAAAAGGGTACTTCCTGATAGTAGAGTCTGCAGTTCGCAGTGGAGCAAAAAGTTATGTATATCCTTGTCCAGAACATAGCAGCAATATTAGTAAAGTGTAAACTATAGACATACATGGAAATGTAATAAATATAAATCAATGAGTTAGAATGAAGAATATTTTAGTATAATTTATTACATACAATACCAAAGATTGTTCTTTGAAAAAAATTAACCAATGAAAAACTAAATCTCTAACTAATCAGGAGAAAAAGAAAAAAAAGTATGAACATATAAAATATAAAACAATTAGAAAATAGCCATAAAAACAGGAAATTATAAAAATAGATTTGCTCTAAAATATGCAAATAAATTTAAAATCATGTTTAAGACAGATAATTGCTAGGAAAATATGATTTAGTGAAACTGATTCCAGAAGAAAATGAAATTTGCATATAATGACTTCCATACAGAATATTGCCCTTGGAAAATGAAATAACAAAACCTGAGTGAAACAAACTAAATCAAATCAAAGCTTTAAACAGCAGAGTTTTATGAAGTAATGTTAGCAAATCTCTAAAAAACAAATGTCCGCAATACTATGTAAATATGTCCAGAGTAAAAAGAACAGAGCTTCCAAAATTCTTACTATGAATTGAATGTATAACACCAGTATGTGTGACAATAATTTTGCAGAAAATAAAGCAAAATTACAAAAATATCACTTATTACTACTCATCTCAAAATCATAAATAACCTATGTTATCAACAGTTACTTATTTATTTACTTATTTATTTATTTATTTATTTATTTATATTTCTTGTGGTACTGGGGATTGAACCCAGGGACATTCTACCTCTCAGCTATACCACCAGCCCTATTTTATTTTTTATTTTGAAACAGGGTCTTATTAAATTGTGGAGAGCCTCAGTAAGTTCCTGAGACTAGCAGTGAACCTGTGATACTCCTGTCTCAGCCTCCCAAGTTCTGGGATTACAAGAGTGTACCACCTGACATTTATTTTTATTTTTGAGACAGGGACTTGCTAGACTGACTAGACTCTCAATACTTGCTGAGGCTGTTCTCCAACCTGCGATCTTCCTGTCTCAGCCTTCCAAATATTTGGATTACAGGCATGTGCCACCATGCCTGGCGAACAACATATTTAAAGAAATAATTGCAACATGACCTAGTGGGGTTTATTCTAGAAATGTAAGGATGTTTCAATATTGTTAAATTACTTTATATAATTTATCAAACCCATATGCTTAGAAAAACTTCAGAGAATTTATTCGTAATGAAAAATTCATTAAATTGATCAATCATTTTTGAAACTAAAAATTCAAGAAGATAGAAAAATATAAATATTTTAGCATGATAAAATAGATCTACCACTTCCTCAATACCCTTCTTAATAGGTTAAGCCTTACACTTGAGTTCCAATAAAAATAATTAGAAAATGTAAGTAAATTACATGATGTACAAAATGTAGAAAATCAAGAAAAATTGAATGATCTATACTTGTAAAAATATGACTGCAGCCGGGCGTGGTGGCGCACGCTTGTAATCCTAGTACTTTGGGTGGTGGAGACCGGAGGATCCGGGTTCGCGGCCAGCCTCAGTTCTCTCTCTCTCTCTCTCTCTCTCTCTTCCTGTCTCTCTCTCTCTCTACCTAGTGAGGCCCTCCGCAACTTCGTGAGACCCGGTTTCAAAATAAAGTATAAAAAAATAGGGCGAGGGGTGTAGTGCAGAGGTAGAACGCCTCTGGGTTCAATCCCCAGTACCGCAAAAATAAATAAATAAATAAATAAATAAATAAATAAATAAATAAAAATATGACTGCATATCTGCAAAATGCAAGGGAACGAATTGAAACTAATCCTAAACAATAAAATAAATCAGCAATATTATTTATTTTAATTAATTAATTTATTTATTTATTTACTTACTTATTGGGGATTGAACCAGGGGCATTCTACCTCCGAGCTCCACCCCCAGTCCTATTTTTTATTCTTTATTTGGAAACAGGGCCTCACTAAGTAGCTGAGGCTGGCCGCGAACCTGTGATCTTCCTGTCTCAGCCTCCCAAGTACTGGGATTACAAGTGTGTGCCACCATGCCCAGCTAAATCAGTAATTTTAACCATCATGTTTATTTCAGAAATAACCAGGCATGCTGATGTGCTTCTGGGCCAGGGCATCCATAGCTGCAGCACAGCTGGCCAGGTGCCAGGCCCCTGGGAGTCCCACCTGGCACCACTTGCTCTGCCCCATCAGGCACCAGCTGCCATATCTGCTTCCTTTCTGGGAGCTCACGGCTGGCACCCTAGTACTATGTGGTAACAAGTAAGCAAGCATGCCATAGGACAAGGTTTTTACCAGCCTCCCCCAGGTGGAGGGGAACATTTCCAAAATCCTGGGCTGCCACCCATAGGTCAACAATTTTTTTTTACACGAATGAAAGGTACCTCATAATGAGGCACATCGGCAACCCAGGTATGGCTGACATCTGCAGGGTGCACCGATCAAGCATTGGTGGCCAAGTACCAGGACAGTGGGCTCTATGTTGTCTCTGGAGATGATTCTGGGAAACTGTGGGTCCGGGATACTGCACAGAGAAGTATGAGCATCATCCTTTGGCCGGAAAGATAAAGGACATGGCTTTGAAGAGAATAAGAGGACCACGGTGGTCCAGGAAAGAGGAGAGAAGTTTGGAACCATCTTCTTGTGGAACAATGGCGAGATCCATGGGTGAGATCACAGGTTACAGCACAGTCGTCAACAGTATGCACCACAAACAGAGCCCCATGTGGGCCGGTGACAGGGAACGAAGGTGGCTATGCTACGTCCTCCAAAAGACCTCCTCCGTTCAAGTTCAGTTGACAATTGGTGACCATGGCCCCTTTCTAATATATGCAAAAAATGGGAAAAGGGTTGCTATGGTCAGTGCTGAGGGCCACATCTATATCTATGATGAGAAGATGGGAGAGAAAATGTGTACACGCATAGGAAGTAAGGCACACGAAGAAGCAATGTATGCTATTAAAGTACAGATAACACCCTTTTGCTTCCTACTTCCCGAGACAAAACTTGCAAGATTTAATAGGTCCATGTAAGCTCTGTCAACAGCACCTACCTATGGGCTCCCATGTTCTGGACCAGCAAATGGGCTGCTTGGGGCAGGAAGGCCATCTCTTCTTTATCTTCCTGTCTGGGTGCATCAACTCTCTGGACAAAAGCAGTATCAGCAAACCTCTGAGGAGTTTCAACAGTCATAGTAAATCAATCTAGTATCTGAAGGTGCAAAGAAACAAGGCAAGCCCTACATCTACTCTGATAGATGTGATGAATGCTTTAATTCAATGAGATTCAGAGGCAGAGAAAAGTGACTCCTTGTCTGGGAAAGGTCCCACGAATCGACTGTCCAGGAAGAATGTGGATGAGCCCGGGCCGCCCATCAGCTGCAGCATAGAAGATGCCGTGCAGTACACTGATCTCAAAGTGGAGGACCACAGCGGACAAGGCCTTGTGAAACTGGACGTTTAACCGAAGTGTGCGGCTATCCATCCCGGAGGATACACTCCCTGCTGAAGGACCGGAAGAGCTTTAGCAGCAGGAGCCCAAAGTCATGGTGATGCACCCCAGCAGTGACACGGTGGCTGCCAGGGCACAGATGGCAATGTCTGCATGTACTCCGTGCTGGGCTGCCATGCTGAAGGACCAGGACAAACTCCTGGAAGCCACAGGCCCATACCCAACGTGACCTCCCTTTCCAAGGTGCCTTTGCCACCATGTGCCGCGTCATCAAAGTGGTCTCAAGTTCACTGCTGCCCATGGCTCCTTGGAGAACAATTTTTTTTTTTTTTTTTGCGGTACCGGGGTTTGAACCCAGGGGCGTTCTACCTCCGAGCTACACCCCCGGCCCTATTTTTTTTTATACTTTATTTTGAAACTGGGTCTCATGAAGTTGCGGAGGGCCTCACTAAGTAGAGAGAGAGAGAGAGAGAGAGAGAGAGAGAGAGCTGAGGCTGGTCACGAACCCGGATCCTCCAGTTTCTGCCTCCCAAAGTACTAGGATTACAAGCTTGCACCACCACGCCCGGCTTGAGAACAATGTTTTTTACAGACACCATGCACACATTGTCAGGCTGGCCTGGTCACTAGACAATGGACACTTTGCCTCTGCTGGCATGGATATGATTGTGTATGTATTGAACAGGAAACCAGAATTCAGATCTACTATGCACACTGGCTCCACCGTATCCCTGACACATGCTAGTCACAGTCCTCCCAGAAGGCCTCTCTCAAAAATCCCCTACAAAGGAGACCTGCCCCTTTCCCACCCCACTAACCAAACCAGGGCCTGGACTTTCACTACAGCGGATCATATTTCTCCCTTGGTGGGATACACTAACCTTAACCCTAACCCTACCTGGGGAGGATGGAGGGCCACGCTTGATTACTTCCACCTCTCTGCAAGCTGTTCATGTTTCTACATGTCCTTCTGGAAGCCTTAGATAGTAACAGTTTGCAGGTGAAAAGTAAAGCCAGCACTTACCATGTGGAGAGTAACTAATGACCCACAAAACCTCGAGGAAGTAGAACATTCCAGAGGTGAGACGGCAGCCCCCAGTGGCTCCTGGGATCTGTCAGGGAAGGTGGCACAAAGGAGTCAGCCGTAGCTCCTGCTTTCCTGCCCAAGACACTTCTATACTAATGAACAGAAAGAATATCCAGTACTGACTCTCCACGCTGGTATTTTGTGTCTAGCAGATGTCTCCCTGTTCCTTAGTGAGTGTGAATCACACTGCATGGCTCCCTCCAGAGAGCCGCCTCTGCATCTGAGGGACACACACAAACCCTGGGTGTATCTCATTGTCAGATTTTGTGCTTGGTTTCAAGAATGAAATTGTGGATTTTTTTTTTTTTTTTGCGGTACTGGGGATTGAACCCAGGGACATTCTACCTCCAAGCTACACTCCCAGCCCTATTTTTTATTCTTTACTTTGAAACAGGGTCTCACTAAGTTGCAGAGGGTCTCACTAAGTAGCTGTGGCTGGTCACGAACTTGTGATCCTCCAGTCTCAGCCTCCCAAGTACTGGGATTACAAGCATGCGTCACCACGCCTGGCTTGGATTTATTTTCAATACTTCTTCACTGTTTCCTGTGTGCATTCACGAGCTAGCATGTCGACAGTACCTTGTCTTGGTTCCCAAGGCCCTTGTTAGCCACAGTGAGGTGTCCTAGTCACCAATTCACCATCAGGTTTTCATGTTTCCTGTTTTTCTCTCCCCCTTCTGCCTCGGAGAGCAAAGATTAATTTAAGAGAAAAGATGATATCACTGTAATCTGTCATCATTTTAAAATTTCTCTTGTTTCTTTTGGTTTAGAAATTAAAATTAAGTTATAAAGTACCATGAGTCAGAGGTTGTTATGCATGTGTGGAAATCAGTGGTAAATGTTGACCAAGAACAATTCTTTCCTTGCACTTTTTTTTTTGATACTGAATGTTGAACCCAGAGGTGTTCTTCCTCTGAGCTACACCCCCAGTCCTATTTTATTTTTATTTAAACAGGGTCTCACAACGTTGCTGAGGAGACTGGCCTCAAACCTGCGATCCTCGTATCTTAACCTCTGAAGTATTGGTATTAAGGGCGTGCGCCACCACACCTGGCTCCCCTTGCACTTGTGAAAATGTATTGAGCTCTTTAAGAGATTTGACTGAGAAATAATTAAATATATTTTCTCCTTCATGGGGGAAAAAAGACAATGAGTGTTCCTTCTACAGTCAGCTACAATTTAGAATATGCACAATAGCTTTGTATAATAATAAAAAGTAAATATACCTAGCATTTATATTAAACCAGAAATACCTATAATGTTTGTGAAGAAAAATTAAAGAAACCATTGAAGGTAATAAATTATGCTCTTACAAATACAAAACGGTATCATATTTTCGGAAGTTACAGTGATTTCAGTTCTATGCAAGTGAATTCATCTATCCAATACCATTTTTTTAACAATAGGATTTTTTTTTTACAAAAGCACATGTGGAAATGAGATAGGAAGTATAAAGGAGAAAACTCTAATAAGGAAATGCCAAGAATGGGCACCCCTTCCAGGTACTAAACATATGACAAATCATCAACATTAAAGCGGTATGTGATGGAGAACATCTAGAAAGACACATGAATAGAACAGGGGAGAAAAATACAGAAATTGTCTGGATGGGTATGTGCTTTTAGTTGAAGTAATAAGAGCTACTTCAAATCAGGGAGAAAAAATATTCTATCCAAGATACAATGTTCTGACAATTTTAGACATTTGAAAAAAAAAGAAGTTGGTTCCATAAATCACACTAAAAAAGTGCCAAGCTAAACAGATATTTAAATGCAAAATGCAATAAAGGAATCACTTCCATTGTTAATATGTACATATGTGAGAATACCAATGCCAATCTCAATATCCTTTATGGGGAAGGGGCGTAAGTGGGGAGGGAGCTAAGGGGAAGCCCACCAAGTGCTGTGTGCATGTATACCACAATCACTATGAACTACGTAATGATATGAGACTTTAATCCACCCATAAAGTATAAAAAACAAAAAATAAATGCAAAATATAAGGCCACAAAAATAATAAAAGATATAGGAGTATTTCCTAATAAGCTTGCATGGAAAAGGGTCATGTAAACATGATTTAAAATTCAGAGGCCATAAAAAATAATTGTGAAATTGGATCACACGATGCTGACATCTTAAGTCATAAGATTTTCAGGTGGCATGGTATAAGGTCACTGGTTTTTATTTGTTGCACATGAAGTACCACAAGAAGGAGCTGAGTGGAAAAAATATCTGGACCAACATCGACAAACAGAATTTAGAGAAAATAAAAAGGGGTCAGAACATGGTAGGTTAGAAAATAAAACTACATAATATAGCTAGGTTCTTCAGTCACAGGAAGTTTGTCAACATATACAGTGACAAATCCAGTGTTTTCAAAGGCCTCTAGAAGAATTAAAATATCGCCTAGTGGACATTTTCTAGCAAATAAAAGAGATTCTAGGAATCTTGAGAATATTTTTCTCACGGTAGGCTGACATGTCGATAATAGCATTGAATTGCTTGAGGACAAAGACCTGTCTTGATAAGGATGCTGTACACTACTCCAGTAGAGTCTCTTGAAGAGAGTTGCTGCAGTCAGAAAATCTGCCAGTAGCCTGGTCTAAAAGAGACAGCGATTGTTCAAAGTGCAGAAAGGACATTGTGATCCCACTTTTTTTTTTTTTTTTTTGCGGACCGGGG